>CAIGQW010014484.1:1368031-1387876 GCA_903798125.1 Danio choprae | reverse complement strand
AATTGAATGAATTCATTCACTGTATTGGTATAACATAATACTATATTACATTATTCATTCATTCATTCATTCATTCATTTTCATTTCGGCTTAGTCCCTTTATTAATCTGGGGTCGCCACAGCGGAATGAACCGCCAACTTATCCAGCATATGTTTTACGCAGCGGATGCCCTTCCAGCTGCAACCCATCTCTGGGAAACATCCATACACACCCATTCACACTCATACACTACGGACAATTTAGCTTACCCAATTCACCTATACCGCATGTCTTTGGATTTGTGGGGGAAACCGGAGCACCCGGAGGAAACCCACGCCAACACAGGGAGACCTATATTACATTATACTATATTCAATTATATTCTATTATACAGTATTATGATTAGTCATTCACATTTCCTTATCTCTATGAAGACCATGGACCAGGGGTGACAAACTCATTTCCTGGAGGTGTTTAGTTCCAACCCTGCTTCAACACACTTACCTGTAGGTTGCAAACAAAGAACTTATGCTATGATCTTTGTTCCAAATAAGCCTGAAGGACTCAATAAGTTTGATCAAGTGTATTTTAATTGGGGTTAAAGTTAAACTCTGCAGAGCTGTGGCCCTCCAAGAACTGAGTTTGAACTGAGTCCCATAGACCAACACCTGAGTGCTATGTTTTGAAAAAGGGCTCTTATTTTGAAAAACCAAAACGCTTTTCCTGGTGACGTCCTGCAGTGTCATGACATGAAGCAGCCGAGAATTGGTTTTCTGCAGTTTACGCTGTTCTGAAACACACACAGATGGCTATGAGCGGCTGAAGTTACAGCAAATACCAAGAACAACTTTAATTGACGCACATTTGAGTGAGTTTGGGTGTTTTAAAAAGTGTCATTCTGTTTATACAGCACAAACCTGGAGCATATTGCTGTTGTTATTGTGTTGTGTTAGCAGCACATCTGTCTGTACTGTGTGTGTTGTTACAGCATGTCAGACCCTAAAAGAGCTGGCGCAGATGCTGGATCAGTGGTTTCGGACCCTCAGCACTCCCAGAAGCTTCTGAGGGTCCTTCAGTCTTTCAGACAGGACGACTGTTTTCAAGATGCAGTGCTGGTTTTGGAAGGTGAACAGATTCCTGTGCAGAAAAACATTCTGGCTGCTGCTAGTCCGTACATCAGGTATGGGAAAATGCTCGAAACGTGAATAGATTTGCATGAGGTGAGATCAGATGAGTGGCTGCTATGTTTGCTCAGACATGTTGCAGACCCTTGAGCAATGTGTCATATGGGTGTGCCAAACAGCTCCACCTCGCCTGTTGCTTGGGTCACTTAAAGGAATAGTTCTACCAAAAAAAGAGAAAAAAGTACACACCCTCATGTTAACCAGCAGCAAATAACAGCCATACAGAACACAAAAGAAACAATTTTATTGACTGATGATGAATGATTACTGAAAGAACTCAGAAAGGGCACAAAATCCACATAAAAGCAGTACAAAAATGCTTCCTATTACTCAATTTTCACAATTTCTTAATATTTCTATATATTTAATTTTAAACTAAATCCGTGAGGAAATCAATTTTATTACCTAATAACCTAATAAGGTGAAATAGTATAATTTTTTTTTTAAATAAAATAATTAGCTTAGTAAATGGTTACACCATAAACATTATGGTTGTCTTAAAATTTTAAGTTAAATCAAATTAACCTTATGAGTGGTTTGAATTTAAATTACATTAAACTTAAACTTAAAATAGCTTATATAAATTAAAAGATAAAAAAGTTAGAAACATGATTAACTTGGTTTAATACGTTATAAATAACATGAAAACATACATTGGCATGACTTACTAATATACAGTGTATAAACAAAAATAAAAAAAGACTTTATAGATTGTATTGACTATATAGAGAGAAGAAAAATTGCATAAAATTTGACTAAAAATCTCATTCAAAGTATGTCTAAAGTCTGTAAAAAAGTATGACAACATTAAGTTACCACTTCTCTCACATCTCTTTCAAGTTTGTTGGTATTGAATTATTATTATTATTATTTTTTTTTTTTAAATGTCAATGTGTGGTAAGACATCTATAATCATTATAATGCAAATCTAGTTGTCTTGCATGAATCACAGCAATGAAAGGATGCTGTGGGAATGGGTACACCGTATCAATGTCCCTTTGTCCTTATTGGTTGTAATTGTCCAGCATTTCCGGTGAGTTATTGGTTCTGTTACAAAAGTAGTTTTTGTTACTGTTGTGCACAAAAGATTACAAGAAAATAAAAACAGTCCACAATACGCTAATAAAAAAAATAGTTAAATAGATTTAGCAATATGAGTGAGTGGGCACGATGCATTACATATAATTTTGTAGTTTTTTTTTTACAATATTTTGCATGAAATTAAATGTTTTATCTTTCTGTTTCTAAAGTTGTTTGGTGACTAAAATATTATTTTAATAAATCTGTTTTGTTCAAATCCACCAAAATGTGACCTACAATGCTCAGTATATATAAATACACCCCCCACAAATCTCTCATTTAAATTAATATTTTCTATAGGAAGATTTACAATATTTGTGCATATACAGTACATTAGTTTAGTCAGTACTGAACCCAAATCTGGAGCTAATCTAACAAAATAACTTGCATTAATGGTTCAAAAATTAGTAGCTCAAATTTATATGTTAGGGGAAAATATAAAAAAATTTCAAAAATAGCAAAAATCAAGAGAAACAAAAAATATATACAACTTTGCTGAAATGTTGTAGTTTGTAATTTATTTTTGCAATAATTTGCATGAATTTAAATGTATTATCTTTCCATTTTTAAAGATATTTTGTGACTAAAATATTATTTTAATAAATATATCTGTTTAATAAATCTGTTTTGTTCAAATGCACAAGTTGTTCAAGTGCACTCATTTATGCCGAGCACTGTACATACATGCTGCTTATATAATGCTGCACAGTTTGTGCTGAATAGAGTATCATCAGACTTCAGCAATGAATACATTTACAAGAGACTGAAAAATCACAAATGTCAAAACTTATCCAGTGCCCCACATTCCCCATAGACCCCAAAGGGTTAACATGAAAAACCTGACCGGAGAACAGGTTTTTCATCTCAAATCTTAAAACCTTTACAAATGTAGTAGAGCCTTTATTTATCAGATCTACAAGATTTGAAGTAAGCCATTGTATTAGATCCACAGTGAATGCAAACTCATGTTACTTTGTGTTCCTGTGTTTCCAGGACCAAATTAAATTACAACCCACCAAAGGAGGATGGATCTGTATACAAAATTGAGTTGCAGGGGATCTCAGTCCCCACCATGAGGCAGATATTAGACTATATTTTCAGTGGGGAGGTAATTTATATTACTATCTATACATTATATGCTTCTTTCCTTTAGCCATTGAAACTCTGAACATTTAAAATTATTATTTTTAAGCCTGGTAATATCATGAAAATTATATTTAAAAAATGAGGAGGGGTGATGAACTAAGGAATCAATTTTGATATATAAGAGGTAATTGTACTATAAAAACATCCTGTAGAAATAAAAAAATGTAAAACTTTCTCATTAAACTAATACCAGCGTATGTTAAAGCCAATATCCTAAAGATGGCCGTAGGGAAGTGAGCAAGAGAATAAAGTATTAATGCAAAGACAGTACACACACACACACACACACACACACACTCACACACACACACCCACCAATGCCCTGCTGATCCCGATGAATTAAATTCCAGATTCCTGATTCTCTGTTCACTTTTTTTTACTGTGTATTTGTTTATAAACAAGACACAATTAAACAAGGGATTTTCATAAAGATTGAAAGTAAAATACTGAATCTGACAGTAATGTCATGCCACACATGAAGTGAAATAAATGTTTTTATTACATGATCAGTATTGCAGTGTATGTTATTACAGAATGTTGATAAGTACAGAGTATGTATGCATTTGTTTTATGTAAATAACACAAGCATCAATCTATAAAGAATATAGGCTGTCAAACAAGCAGAAGTCTACATTGGTTGGCTACAGCTGTCTTTTAAAACCTTGCAACCAAATCTTAGAAACAATGTCTTGTAAAATGTTAAATATGTGGGCATTTACTTCTGAGTCTTAAATCCACCACAGCTATTCAAATGGTTCAGAGGATAAATCCGGGGGCTTCGAGGACAACACTATACGCACACACACTTCATTGAACATCTACACATAGACATCACCTAAATACTATATAACTACAGGTTAACTATGTTTATACATAATAACTTTAACTGATAAAGTTATTAGTAACTAATAAATTTATAGTAATAATAACCTTTTTTTTTTTAAGATTTATTTTTGGCTTTATTTGACAGTACAGTAGGTTGACGGGAAAGGTCCACAAGCCGGGATTCGAACTCTGGATGCCCGGAGCGCTGCCGTACCATATGTCAGCGCACTAGCCACTGGGCTATCGCACCGACAATAATAATCTGTTCTGATTTTGATTGTAATGCAATAATGTGCACCTTTTGTAAGGCTGCTTTGAAACAATAATGATTGTGAAAAGCACTATACAAATAAACTTGAACTGAATTAAAAAAGAAAGAGGATCTAAATATCCTTTTACTTCTTAATTAAAACGTTAATTGGTGTCAAAATCTTGATAGCGTTATAAGTGGACCTTAAAGAACAGTACAAAATTTTAAAAAATAAAAATAAAGATTCTTGAAAAAATTAGT
Source organism: Danio choprae (assembly GCA_903798125.1). Lineage (NCBI taxonomy): Eukaryota > Metazoa > Chordata > Actinopteri > Cypriniformes > Danionidae > Danio > Danio choprae. The sequence goes on along the minus strand of CAIGQW010014484.1, from coordinate 1,383,150 downwards.
TCATCACCCTTATTTTATTGTAGATTTGCTTGTGAGTGCTGGGTTTTCCAAATCATTATCCGGTACAATTAAAGAGACATTTCACCCCCAAAAAATCTAAATTTTTTTGTTTATTTGCTGTAGATCACTCTGAGTGAAGACACCATTCAGGACGTTGTCCAGGCCGCTGATCTTCTGCTTCTCACTGATCTCAAGTCTCTGTGCTGTCAGTTCCTGGAGAGCTGCATTACTGCTGAAAACTGCATCGGCATTCGAGTCTTTTCTTTGCATTACTGCCTGCACCACGTTTATCATGTGGCCACAGAGTTCCTGCAGACGCATTTCCGCGACGTGGCCAATACAGAGGAGTTCTTGGAGCAGCCGCCCGATCGCCTTTGCGAGCTGCTGTCCATGGAGAAGCTCAACGTAGGGAATGAAAGACACGTCCTGGAGGCTGTAGTCCGCTGGATCGGCCATGACTCTGAAGCTCGGCGAGTGAGTGCAACAGGTGTTTTAGATTGGATCCTTGCGCACTAGCAGAGGCTAACGTAAAGCATAAATCATTTATTTGTATATATTTTTCTAATAATAATTATTTAATTATGTACTTAATTATGCATATTTTCTTTGCATAATACAGACATGGACACACTTTAAACTTAAATCATAATTATTACAAGAGAACAAGTTCATTTTAAATGGAAGTACTATTATAATATTACCATTTATACTGTATTCATGAATAGACTTTTTAAAAGCATTATATATATAAATATATATATATGCATATATACATAAGTTTGTTGAAAAAAATCTCTTATGCTCTGAATCTGCTTTTGTTTGATTAAAAATACAGTAATAAAATGTTTTATTATATAAAAAGTAATTTGTGACATTTAGTTTTGTAATAATTGTGTAACATTATAAATGCTTTAACTGTCACAACTGTCAAACTTAATGCATCTTTACCCTAAAAAGAATTAATTTATAAAATAAAATTAAAAAAAAGTTCTTAAAGACAAACCTTTCAATGTTTATGGTTATATTTATATTATTACTTTTTCCTTTTTTAAGCTAATATTTACAGTACATCTGTCCTGTTTAAATAAAATGCATACACTCAGCGGCCACTTTATTAGGTACACCTTACTAGTACCGGGTTGGACCCCCTTTTGCCTTCAGAACTGCCTTAATCCTTCGTAGATTCAACAAGGTACTGGAAAAATTCCTCAGTGCTTTTGGTCCATATTGACATGATAGCATCACGCAGTTGCAGCAGATTTGTCGGCTGCACATCCATGATGCGGTTCCACCACATCCCAAAGGTGCTCTATTGGATTGAGATCTGGTGACTGTGGAGGCCATTAGAGTACAGTGAACTCATTGTCATGTTCAAGAAACCAGTCTGAGATGATTCGCGTTTATGACATGGAGTGTTATCCTGCTGGAAATAGCCATCAGAAGATGGGTACACTGTGGTCATAAAGGGATGGGCATGGTTGGCAACAATACTCTTGTAGGCTGTGGTGTTGGCACGATGCTCTGTACAAGGCAGGATGGATCCATGCTTTCATGTTGTTGATGCCAAACTCTGACCCTACCATCTGAATGTCGCAGCAGAAATCAAGACTCATCAGACTTTTCTGCATACCTCGGTTGTAACAAGTGGTTATTTGAGTTACTATTGCCTTTCTATCAGCTCGAACCAGTCTGGCCATTCTCCTCTGACCTTTGGAATCAACAAGGCATTTGCACCCACAGAACTGCTGCTCACTGGATATTTGAGATTTTCCTGACTATTCTCTGAAAGCCCTAGAGAGGGTTGTGCGTGAAAATCCCAGTAGATCAGCAGTTTCTGAAATACTCAAATCAGCTCGTCTAGCACCAACAACCATACCACGTTCAAAGTCACTTAAATCACCTTTCTTCCCCATTCTGATGCTCGGTTTGAACTGCAGCAGATCGTCTTGACCATGTCTACATGACCAAATGAATCGAGTTGCTGCCATGTGATTGGCTGGTTAGAAATTTGTGTAACGAGCAGTTGGACAGGTGTACCTAATAAAGTGGCCGGTGAGTGTAGATAGTTTTGAATAGAATAAACATTTATATATATTTTTTCCAGGTCCATATGAAAGAGGTGATGTCTGCCGTCTGGGTTCAAGGCCTGGACCAGAGTTACCTCCAGGAGCAGATGCTGGGAGACTCACTGATGCGGGAGGTGATTGGAAATTGTTGTATGGAGTCTCTAGGAGCAGCACAGCAGGGAGAGGCTCTGCTCGCTGCGTTCAAACCTCGTGGCTACTCTGAGTGCATCGTCACAGTCGGCGGTGAGGAGAGGACGTGAGTATTGATGAAATTAATAATGATGCACCAATTTAGATTTTTCCTGCCCAATTTCGTTTGCTGATTTCTTTACAGGCAAATTGACGTATATCTGCTTTTCTATTACTTATTTATATTTTGTTTTAGATAATTCAATTGGATTGTATAATTTCAAGATTTAAAGTAAAAACTAATTAATTTTACATTAGTTTTGTGAGATTATGCTACAAAAACCTGTACAAAACAGTGGACAGGCTGAAAAAAAAATGCATGTTTACTGTCTGCCTGTAGGTGGCTCTTATAGAAAATTCTATTAGATTGTATCATTACAAAATGTAATGTAGAAACTAATTAATTTTACGTTACATTTGTGAAATTGGGCCTCACAGTGGCGCAGTGGGTAGCACGTTCGCCTCACAGCAAGAAGGTCGCTGGTTCGAGCCTCGGCTGGGTCAGTTGGCATTTCTGTGTGGAGTTTGCATGTTCTCCCTGTGTTGGCGTGGGTTTCCTCCGGGTGCTCCGGTTTCCCCCACTAGTCCAAAGACATGCGGTACAGGTGAATTGGGTAACCTAAATTGTCCGTAGTGTATGGGTGTGTATGGATGTTTCCCAGAGATGGGTTGCAGCTGGAAGGGCATCTGCTGCGTAAAACATATGCTGGATAAGTTGGCAGTTCATTCCGCTGTGGCGACCCCAGATTAATAAAGGCACTAAGCCGAAATGAAAATGAATGAATGAATAAATTTGTGAAATTATGCTACAAAAAAACTATGAAAAAAACAGTAGACTGGCTGAAAAAATGCACATTAACTGTCTGCCTGTAGGTGGCGCTTGGAGAACAGCAGGAATAATGTTTTTTTGTTTAGTGTGTAAACAAATTCTTCTGTATTTTATTGATTTTATGGAGATAATCTAAAAAGAAAATGCCATCTAAACTTTTCTGAAGACAGTGGGTTCCCCTTTATACATACTTAAAAAAAAACTTCCTCTCCCAATTCAGTATTTATGATTTTCATCTGTTTTTTTTTTTTTAAACATCAGGAACAGTGAACAGGAACCACATATAAAATAAAATCAACGGATGCACAATTATGTTGAATGAAGACCACAAATAGCACATCAAGTACAGATGTTTACTCTAGCTTTAGATAGAGATCCTCAGATAACAAATATCCCGATCAGTTTTTCTGACTTTTTTAAACGTATAAAACATGAACTTGTGTATATATATATATATATATATATATATATATATATATATATATATATAGTTTTATGTAATGATCACAGTGAAAACATCACAGAATCAAGTAAGTATGCAGTGAATGCAGAATATCTTTTGGTTTTTTTATTTTGTTGGTTCTCTGTGGCCTTTTAATGCTCCATTTACACTCTTCATATTATAAAACTATTGCAATGCATTTTGTTTTCAAGTCTGGAACAGAGATCAGCTGAATTAAAAAATAAAATGAAATAAAATTGGCACATTTGGAGCAGAAGCCATTTGATTCCATCAGTGCATCTCTAGACTACATTATACAAAAAAAAAAAATTATTGTTTTCATTGCAGCTCTCGAAAGCCCACGGCAGTGGCACGCTGTATGTGTCCACTTTACGATCGCAACAGGCAGCTCTGGATTGACCTGATGCCAATGAAGGAGAGGCGGGTTGGCCATGGGGTTGTGTCTGCAGGTTTGTACTTGCTCAGTGTTGAAATACTACATACGTCAGGGAATATTGCTGCTGTTCCACTGTCATTGATCTAGGTAGTTCTGTTAATTATAATTATTAATATAATTATAATTCATGATACATAATGCTCACGTTTGGAAGCAAAATATTCAAGTGAACACTCTTTTGTCTCCAAAGTTTGGCGTTTGGCGTTTTTTATTTTTATTTTATTGTTTAGGGGTTTTTTTTGTTTCGAAAGAAATTAAAATCTTTATGGATTTAATTACAAATCAAAAAGAAACATTATAAACATTTATATAATTAATTTATATAATTTTTATAAAAATAAGTATACTAAATTATTTTAATTGGAAGAAATATTGGCATCATTCTGAAAATTAAATGTTTTGCCTAAAAAATGTAAATTGTACCAGTATTTCACAATAATTGTTTTTCAATCCTAATGTATTTTTAACAGCTACATGTTTAAATCCATTTTATGCTTTCCTGAGCATTTTCCAAAAATCCTAAAATAACAAAATCTGACTTTATTGCACTTCAATCACTGCACTTCTTACTCTGTCTGCCCGATCAGAGGGGTATGTGTTTGCAATTGGAGGAATGGATGAGAATAAAACCGTCTTGAGCTCTGGAGAGAAATTTGATCCAGAGACCAACGCCTGGACCCAGATCCCATCAATGATGCAGGTATTTCTCTTAGTGATCTGCAACTGCATAAAGTCAATGACAACTATTTAGTGGGTTGTATGAACCCCTAATACAGTATTCAGCCTTATGGACACACTGTGCTATTTCAACAGATTGAAAACAGGAGATAATATGTGACCAGATTCTTTTAACTGTTACAAATTGATGCCATTCAGTGTCATGCAGAACATTTACGAGTATTCGTGCCATTATTTTAAGGAACACTCCACGTTTTTTTTTGAAATAGGCTCATTTTACAACTGCTCTAGGGTTAGAGTTGAGTGTTTCCTTTCTTGAATCCATTCAGCCAATCTCTGGGTCTGGCTGGAGCACTTTTAAGCTTAGCATAGATCATTAAATCAGATTAGACCATTAGCATCTTACTCAATAAAAATTAAAAAAATAGTGTTGATAATTGTCCTATTTAAAGCTTAACTCTTCTGTAGTTATATTGTTTACTAAGACTGACAGAAAATGAAAAGCTGCTATTTAATAGTTCAATATAGCTAGGAACTATATTCTCATTCTGACATAATAATGAAGGAACTTTGCTGTCGTACCATTGCTGCAGCAGGCGCAGTGATATTACACATCACTGTTACCTAGTTACCTGGCTAGGGACTATTTTCATGCGCTGCGTAATGTACAGCCACAGCAGCAAAAGTCTTGATTATTTTGCCAGAATAAAAATATAGTTCCTAGCCATATCGACATAGAAAATAGCAACTTTTCAAACTTTTTTGTCAGTTTTAGTGCACAATGTAACTACAGAATAGGGCTGCTCAATATATCGTTTCAGCAGCGATATCGAAATGTGCTAATGTCCAATAGTCACATCGCAGGATCTGTAATGTCAATTTTAAACTGTAATTAAACAAAAAACACAATTCAGAACAAATTTAACCTTAAAAGAGTAAAAAGTGTTTTTATGGTCTGATTATGTATGATTTCAAGTGAATTTAAACCATTTGGTAACTAAAAATTATATATTAACAAAGATTACTTGTATTTAATTATTTTTATAATGAAGTCTATAGTAGTGGATTTTTTTTTTTATTGTCCAAAATTGGATGTTGTTGAATGGTTTTAGGACAACTTTGGTGAAAGGTTTTGATCCACTTCAAATGTTGACTGCTGTATAAAGTGTTATTTAACATTTTATTATTTATTTTCTGTACCTCAATACTGTTAGACTCTCCAGTAAACTGTTTATTTCATCTGTATCTTTGTTCTATTTTATTCATTAATTAATACATTGTTTTATGCAGATTCGCTCCCCAACAAAATCATCAAAAGCAATGTAAAACTATGAATTCTTTCCAAATGGAGTTATAAGTCATCTAGTGAAATTACATTCATGTCGCAGAAAAAGAAAATATCGCAATGTCAGTTTTTTTCCATTATCATGCAGCAGAAGAGTTTAACTGTTTAACTTAAGGGGACTAAAGCCCATAAGCCCATTTCCAAAAAAAGGTGGAGTGTTCCTTTAACACAGAGAAAAGCAGTAATATAGTAATATAGCCTATTTGACAGCTAAATAGTTACTATAGTTGCTGCCAGGAGGCACGCAATGAAAAGAGAGCATGATGCACTTCTTATTACGAACCACCAGGTGTCAGTATTATGATATTATATTTTCTTGCGTCTGCTCAGGCCAGACAGCACTTTGGCATAGCGGAGCTGGACGGGATGATCTATGTGTTGGGTGGGGAAAATGAGGACACTGAGGTTCTCCTCACGATGGAGGTGTTTGACCCGCATTGCAATGTCTGGAGAATGCTGCCAAAAATGACCACAGTGCGCAAGGTGAGATTTAGTTTGTTTAGTATAAAATTACTAAAATTTCACTCTCATAATAAATAAAAATAAATGTCAAATAAATGCTTCTCTTACTGTTGTGAATGTATTACTCAGTTTGGTAGCTGTGCCACCATGAAGAAGAGACTGTATGTGATGGGCGGAGGTTCATATGGGAAGATCTACGATTCTGTGGAGTGCTATGACCCCAAAACCCAACAGTGGACAACAGTCTGCCCTCTTAAGGAGAGGAGGTAATGTGTGTAATTGATGTTCGTTTATATTGCAGCACGGTTCCATTCAAAGAAGTTTATGATCAAATTCACTGCTTGCCAATGTAGTATGGCAATAATTCTGTTCACAATTAGGCTTGGGTAATTTGTTTCGATATTTTTAGGATACCCGTGCCAGATCGAAACTTTTAAATTGGTTCCAGTGCTAGAACTGAAACTTAAGAAGATAGTTCACCCAAAAATGAAAATTTTGTCATTATTTACTCACCCTCACATGGTTATAAACCTAACCTTTATGAGTTTATGACTCCTGTTGAACACAAAACAAGGAAAAACAAATACTGTGGATGTCGCTTAGGGCTGCACAATATATCGTTTCAGCATCGATATTGCAATGTGTGCATCTGCAATAGTCACATCACAAGACGTGCAATGTTGAGCCTGAATTATAGTTGACCAGGAGCTCCAGAACACATGAGATTTTTAGTGTCACTGCTAAGTTTAATCATAATAGAGTGAAGGTTTAGCATATGCATGTGTTTTTGCCTGTGACTGAGCATTTCAAGAGTTTAAAACATTTGTGCGCAAAATTTATGTGTAACAAAGATTAATTGTATTTATTTATACAGAATTTTCTAGTCTAAATATCCACATTTCAAAAACAAGATTATTTTACTTCCCCCATTGGCAGATACTTTTGCTTGTTTTAAGGAAAAACTTTTAATTTTGACAATATTTTTACAATTTTTAAGCATAATTTTGCATAATTTGCATTGTGATTATGCAATTTCTGTACCTGAATACTGTTAAGACTCCCTAGAAAACCATCAAATAGTGCTTTTCAAACCATCTTGTGAAACTATTCATATCGCATTATTTATCGCAGAAAAGTAAAATGACGCAATATCAGATTTTTCCAATATCGCGCAGCACTAATGTCAATGGTTACAGGTTTTCAGCTACATAAGCAAAATAGCTTCTTATGTGTTCAACAGAAGAGAAAAAAAAATCTAACAGGTTTGGAACAAGTAAAGGACGAGTAAATGACATAATTTTCATTTTTGTGTGAACTATCCATTTAAAAAACAGCCACAAAACTTTGTTGGAGGACATTTAAAGAATGGCTTAATTATTTTAGCAACAATAAATAAAAAGATGCAAAATATATATATATATATATATATATATATATCAAATGTAAGTAAATGCAAAACACAACACATTTACACCTAGCTCACTAGAATAAAACATTAATTCAACAGTAAATACAGTATTAAAGGGATAGTTCACCCAAAAATACAAATTTACTCACTATTTTCTCACTCCCAAGTGGTTCCAAACCTTTTTTTTTCAAGTCAAGTTGAGCTTTATTGTCATTCCGCTACATGTGTGGACATACAGAGGAACAAAATGTCGTTTCTCGCAGGACAACGGTGCTTCATGGATTAATCATAAATACAAACACAACACTGGACATAAGAGCTATTATAAAAAACCTATGCATAACTAACATATATTATAAAATAAAATGAAATACTTAAACCATACACATAAGACAGGTTATACAAGTACTTTTTCATGAGACTGAACAATGTTGTGCAGGATATTGTGCAAAAGAGGTATTTAAGGTCTAATATTGTGCAAGAGGTATTTAGGTTGAAGCAAGCAGTGCAACATGATTGTGGTGCATTTATAGTAAACGTTGAGTCCTTGTAAGGTGGAGTTTAGATAAAGTGTCAGGTGCATAAGAGAGAAGAGTGTTTCTACTGGTGGTTTGTCAAGCCCACTCACCTGAATGAAGCACAATTTAAAATGCACAGTGTTTCCAAAAGACATGGAGTGATTAGAAAAGTCTCTAGTGCAAAGGTGCAACCTGGTGCAAGAGTCAGAGAGACGAGAGGGTGTCCTTCCACAGGTGGTTTGTTAAGCCCATTCACCTGTATGGGACATACTCAGGAATGCATGGGTAGGTTTCAGAGGGGGGTAAGTTGACTGGAGTTGAGGGCTCTAACAGCCTGTGGGAAGAAGCTGTTGAGTAGTCTAGCTGAGCAGGCCTTTTGCCTTTTTATTGTTGAACATAAAAGAAGTGTTAAATGTTAGAAACTGGTATTTATTGACATCCATAGTATGAAAAAACAAATACTATGGAAGTCAATGGTTATAGGCTTCCAACATTTTTCAAAATATCTTCTTTTGAGTTCTTTTGAAAAAACAAAATCAATCAGGTTCATGACAAGTATAAGAGTAAATTATGACATTTTTACGGAGAAAAATTCCTTAACTGAAATGTAGGTATGGTTATGGGTGTTTAGTTTCTGATATGCACTGTAAGGGGTAGACCAATCAAAACAGACTTTCCCATCTTACCAATCAGAGCAGAATATCCTCTTTAGAAAGACTGATCTTTTTTTTTACCTTATATTTATTAGTAATGTAAATGTAAACAAAAAGCAGTGTTCATCCAACAACCTTCATTCATTCATTTTCTTTTCGGCTTAGTCCCTTTATTAATCTGGGGTCGCCACAGCGGAATGAACTGCCAACTTATCCAGCATATGTTTTACGCAGCGGATGCCCTTCCAGCTGCAACCCATCACTGGGGAACACCCATACACACCTATTCACACTTGTACATTACGGACAATTTTGCTTACCCAATTCACCCATACCGCATGTCTTTGGACTGTGGGGGAAACCGGAGTACCTGGAGGAAACCCACGCAAACACGGGGAGAACATGCAAACTCCACACAGAAATACCAACTGACCCAGCCGAGGCTCGAACCAGCAACCTTCTTGCTGTGAGGCGAGAGCGCTATCCACTGCGCCACCGTGCTGCCCATCCAACAACCTGTACCAAATAGTTTGGTATAAAGGGGTCTGTATTTTTATATAACACTGCAAAACTGTGTCAGACCACCCAAGCAATTTGTTACGAAAGCTATTTTAACTTTAAAGGATGGTGATGTAATTGTATTGCATTTAGGTAATCAAGTTTCTCTTGAATAGCTGTGAAAAATGCTACAATTCTATTAAATAACAGGAAATGGCAGAAACCACCATTCAGCATAACTCTGGCCCCATCCATTCAAACCACAGATACTGGACGCTCAGAGCGGAATTTACAGAATGGTTTTTCCCATCCTGCATGTGATGCAAAAAAATGTCACAATTTAAACAAATTGGATTGTAAGTCAAAGGCAGCACATCTTCATAAAGACCCAACAGCAGTGAGAACTGAGACGCGCCCCATGATTTGATGTCTTACAGATGTGTCTTCAGAACAATACCAGTCAAGGGACTTATCAGTCTAACCCATGGAACTGGAAACACTTGATCACCATCTGGAGGAACATAAATAGTCATTTTTCTTGGTGTTCTTGTCTTGTTTGGAGTATAATTCTGTCTGCAGCTTAGTTATGCAACCTAATGGCCTGCCTGGCTACCTTCTAAGGCAGCATCCTAACTGTTATGAAGCCTCATAAGTAACTGATTTGGGACACTCTGCATTGGCACCAACTCTCCATAGACTTGGCAAGCAGTTGATCAAGCAGTTTTTTTTTTTTTAAATAAATACTTAATGCATTACGTTGATCAAAATGGACTGTAAAGATATTTACAGTGTTACAAAGTGTTCTATTTCAAATAGTATCAGTGGATCTTGAGAAAGCTATTAATAATAAGAAACGTTTCTTCAACGTCAGATCAGTTTCTGAATGCTCATATGACATTAATGATCAGTGTTGAGGAAAGTTACCTTTAGATGTAATGTATTACAATGTTGTGTTGCTTTTTTTTTTAAAAAGAACTAACTAGAAACCATAATTGTTACTTTTTAACTAAAGTAATGTGCTACGTTACTTTTCCATTACATTTTTTTACCCGCTCTGGGCTTGCTTGTAATAATTCATTCATTCATTCACTCATTTTCTTTTCGGCTTAGTCCCTTTATTAATCAGCGGTCACCACAGCAAAATGAACTACCAACTTATCCAGCATATGTTTTACGCAGAGGATGCCCTTCCAGCTGCAACCCATCACTGGGAAACACCCATACACTCTTATTCACACACATACACTACGGACAATTTAGCTTACCCAATTCACCTATAACCCATGTCTTTGAACTTGTGGGGGAAACCGGAGCACCTGAAGGAAACCCACGCAAACACGAGGAGAGCATGCGTGCTTGTAATAATATAAAAACTAATATTAATATCATTTGGGAAAAAATGGAAGTCCTGTTTACACCAAAACTGAATTGTGTAGTCAATAAACCTCAGGCTGAAGGAAATGAAAATTCACTTTGTACAGTTTAGCTCAAACTAACTTCTCTGCATTGCATGAAATATAGGACACATAAAAAGAAAGTTCAGAAATGAACATTTAGAGTTTGCATTTCACAGTTTTCATTCATTTAACGGATACTGAATGTGTTTTTGTGCAAGTGAGATGAGTAAGTACATGTTCACATTTAAGCTAGAAACTACAGTATCATGTTTACACATCGTACACAACACATCTGCAACTACTTTATTTCTACGATTATTTCTGTCTACGCAGGGACAAGAGATCTGTCAGTGAACAAATGGAAAATCAAGAAGTAACTGGCATTACTTTTTGGAATAAGTAACTCCAAAATTTTACTTTACTAGTTACTTGAAAGAAGTAATCCGATCACATGTACCGACTATTAGTGTAAGTATATGTTGTAGGATATGCAAAATGTTGCATATTTTTAATCAGTATTACTCATTCATTCATTCATTTTCTTTTCGGCTTAGTCCCTTTATTAACCTGGGGTCGCCACAGCGGAATGAACCGCCAACTTATCCAGCATATGTTTTTACACAGCAGATGCCCTTCCAGCTGCAACCCATCCCTGGGAAACATCCATACACACTCATTCACACACATACACTATGGACAATTTAGCTTACCCAATTCACCTATAGCGCATGTCTTTGGACTTGTGGGGGAAACCGGAGCACCCGGAGGAAACCCACGCCAACATGGGGAGAACATGCAAACTCCACACAGAAAGGCCACTGACCCAGCCAAGGCTCGAACCAGCAACCTTCTTGCTGTGAGGCGATTGTGCTACCCTCTGCGCCACCGTGAGGCCCCTCAGTATTACTCTCATTTACATAATTAGTTTTCACAGAATTTGAAAAACAAATGTTTCGATGTGATGTAGGTATTGTTGGAAACTCAGAGGAGAAGATCAATCAGGAGACACTGGTATCTTCAAGCAAGACTCTTTATTAAGAATTTCTGGTTGTGCTGCAGTCATCAAAATTCTGACTAATGCCATCTTGCACTGTTTTATATATACATTTTAGGGGGGCGGTGTACATAGAGATGGAAACATATCTAAACAAACCATGTAAACAGGAATCAGACTGGTAACGGAATTTCCCTAGCCCTGATCTCATCAGTGTAACAGTGTCATTCAAATACACAGCATTTAATCCAATCAGCCTGACGGTATTGCAAAGGCCTTCATAGTAGCATTTAAATCTCAGGACCATTCCTGATGGTCAGGAAGTGCATAAAGACAAAAGGGGTAATGTCCCAAACAGCTGGGCAGCCTGACTTGATCTTTCCTAGAATGCCATCATCTTTACCTCAAAATGTAAAACACAATGTATGTAGATTTTTTTTTTTTGTACACACAACTTACATTCATTCATTCATTTTCTTTTCGGCTTAGTCCCTTTATTAATCTGGGGTCGCCACAGCGGAATGAACTGCCAACTTATCCAGCATATGTTTTACGCAGCGGATGCCCTTCCAGCTGCAACCCATCGCTGGGAAACACACAACTTAAAATCATTTTTATAAACTATTGCATTGGAACCAAGATTTAACTTAAAGAATTTGTATTGCAACAGTATCTTGTATACATGTTTGCTAGACATTCGTTTGATTCTAAAACAGTTTATTTAAGAGAATTATGGGATGCCTCTGCTTCTGAAGTTACTAGCTATTTGCTAACAGACAATAATGTGATTTGCGCAATACTTGGAGGTCTTTGTAATAATGATGTAGTAATTTCTCCCCTTAAATTCCCCTAATTTTTAAACAATTTTTATAATATTTGTTTCAGATGACAGATGCTAAAATGTGACAAGCAGCACACATGCTTTAATATGTGTGTACATTTTAGATTTTTAGGTTTTATAGTCACAGACAATTGTCAATTCAGATTTAATTGTATGCACAGCACTGCTTTTGACAGTTTAGTCAACAATGGCGCAAAATTCATTTGTAACATTACACATAATACTGTATATAGCTAATACCAGTGTTGGGCATAATGCATTATAAGTAATGCAAGTTACGTAATAATATAACTTTTCGTAACGAGCAAATTAATGCAATACTTTAAAACATGAAGTAATAATATTTGAGTTACTTTTCTAAAAATGTAATGCTTTAAAAAAAATGCTGAATTAAAATTAATGTCGGTGGCACAGTGGGTAGCACGATCGCCTCACAGCAAGGTCGCTGGTTTGAGCCTCCGCTGGGTCAGTTGGCATTTCTGTGTGGAGTTTGCATGTTCTCTCCGTGTTCGCGTGGGTTTCCTTCGGGTGCTCCGGTTTCCCCACAAGTCCAAAGACGTGGTATAGGTGTAATTGGGTAAGCTAAATTGTCCTTAGTGTATGTGTGTGAATGAGTGTGTATGGGTGTTTCCCAGTGATGGGTTGTAGCTGGAAGGGCATCCGCACACAGTTGGGGGTTCATTCCGCTGTGGCGACCCCAGATGAAAAAAGGGACTTAGCCAAAAAAAAAAAGTAATGAATGAATAAAATTAATGTCACCTGGAATCACTCACTCAATAAGAGAATGTGCTTTCCAAGGAAACACCTTACCAAGACATAAACCAAGATGGCAGGCCAGAGCCTTGGATTTCTGGGCTGGAAGTATTCTCATTATTTTGAACACCTGGAAGAAAAGGAAAAGGGGGTTGTTTCAATGGACAGTGTATTTTATATAACTAATAAGACAAAAGGTACAAAAGCAAAAACATTACTTTAAACTTTCATTAATCTGTATGTAAAGCATTATGTAATTATCATACTGTATGTAATTATCATTTTAAGATGTGCTTATTTGAAAGTAAATGATAGTTATACAGTGCATTGTTGCAGAGCTCCTCTATATAAAAAAAATTTAATCTAAAGCAATATATAGAGCCATATAAATTCTTTGGTGAGAACATGCTATAAATGTAAATGTATTAACACTTTGTTTTCCTCAGATTTGGTGCTGTAGCGTGTGGCATTGGACAAGAGCTGTACGTGTTTGGTGGTGTGAGGAACAGAGACGCCGACAATCCAGAGTCCAGTCAGATGACCATCTGCAAGTCTGAGTTCTTCCATGATGAGCTCAAAAGGTGAGCTCTTTACATTACCATTCATAAAGAACAATACTGGAATGATGTGTATATGCTCACGCCGGTGTTCTCTTCCCCTCAGGTGGGTGCTGTTAGATGACCAAAACCTCTGCATACACACCACATCATCTTTCGTGTATGGAGCGGTGCCCATTGGTGCTAGTATATATGTGGTTGGAGAACTTGACACTGGTAAGTTGATAATCACACTTGGTAGTAGAAATGATTAAAGCACCAAATATTTGGACCTCCTTGAGGAATGAATTTAAAGATATATAAATATTTTAAATAAGTCCTACACTGAGGATAAACTACAACCACTGTATTATTTTAACCAAAATAAAATATACTAATTTATGTTATTTCAGCAAGTGTGCTGCATGCTGCATTATAGCTTTTTCTTCTTTTTTGAAGTAGTTCATTTGAAATTTGACATTTCAAAGAATTTCTCAAAAAATGCAATTGATAAAACATAGTTGGCAAAACTTGCTGGTTTTAGACCCCCTCAATCATTTCAGAAGAGTCAAGAGTCTTTATATACACATTCCTTTTTTTCTTATTTCTTATTTTTTTTATATTTATATTTTATAATATCATTTAAATGTAAATAAGTGCAACAAGGGAGTTTTTGTGGGTTGGGGAGATTACAAAAAACAGATTGAAACTAATTGTATATGTTTCATGTCTGACATCTCTCTTTAATAAAAACACTTTGGAGAAAAAAAAATTTGGATTTGAAATATTATTAGTTGACTGTTTTATAAGGGTGGCGCGGTGGCTCAGTGGTTAGCACTGTCGCCTCACAGCAAGAAGGTTGCTGGTTTGAGCCTCTGCTTGGCCAGTTGGCTTTTCTGTGTGGAGTTTGCATGTTCTCCCCGTGTTGGCGTGGGTTTCCTCCGGGTGTTCCGGTTTCCCCCACAGTCCAAAGACATGCAGTATAGGTTAATTGAATAAGCTAAATTGGCCGTAGTGTATGAGTGTGAATGTGAGAGTGTATGGGTGTTTCCA
>CAIGQW010014484.1:1322576-1363031 GCA_903798125.1 Danio choprae | reverse complement strand
ATATTGAAATATCGCAAATGTGCTTATCGCAATATACATATCGCAATGGTTTGCAATAAATTAGTGATTTAATACAAGAGTAACTTTATCTTAAAAAGTAAGGCTGAACAATATATGGATATATTGCAGATGTGCTTATTGCATTATACATATCACCATAGTTTGAGATAAATTAGTGATTTAACACAAGAGTAACTTTGTCCTAAAATGTAGGGCTGAACAATATATTGAAATATCGTAAATGTGCTTATCGCGATATACATATCGCAATGGTTTATGATAAATTTGTGATTTAGTACAAGAGTATTTTTATCCCAGAAAGTAGGGCTGAACAATATAGAGAAATATCACAAATGTGCTTATCGCAATATATATATATATCGCAATAGATATCGCAATAAATTCTAGTGATTTAATACAAGAGTATCTTTTGGTGCCATTGATATCTTAAAGTAGGGCTGCACGATATATCAAAATGATCGAAATTTCACAGATGTGTTTATCTTACCGCATTGGTTTGCGATAAATTCAAAGAGGGTTTGTTTGTTTGTTTGTTTGTTTATTTGTTTTCTTGATTGTTCTTGTGTTTTTAGGTTGATATAACTATACCAGTGCAGCAAAGTGGTGATATTTATTTTAGTTTCCATACATTGCTATGCAACAGTAAAACATGGCTGTTCACTTTTAGAAGATTGTAGTAATGCTTTCTTTTCCTTAAAATAATAGGTTATAACATTGTTTAAATATTGTATTGCATATCGAATATTGCATTATTTTACATGCTAAAGCATTTGTCGCATTTTTATTCAATATTGCACACTCCCCCTAAAAGGTCAAATGAATCCCAGACTTCACGAAACTATAAAGCAGAGGAGAGATTCAACATTGATAATTATAAGAATCATTATTAATGACTGAGTACAAGAAATAATTGATCATAGTAGAACAGCAGATCGGCATAATCAAATAATTACTGAAGAGTCAAGTGATGCTGAAGACGCTGTAAATTTAGTTTTGAATTACAGGAATAAATGACAAAGTATTGTAATAATATTTTACAATGTTTTACAGTAGTTTTATTATAATAAATCCAGCCACGGTGAGCTGAATAGGTTTCTTTTTTAAAACATGAAAAGAATTGACATAGCCCAGATTTTTTGACACTGCTAGTGTACATTAATGTATTAATATACACACTAGGCACCACTAACAATTCTCAGAAATGAATTGAATGTACACAAAACAATATTTACAGGACCACAATATTTTGAGTGTCTGCACCAAAGCACTGGTCACTATTAAAGATGTCCACATCATTATCAGCAAATGTTTGTGTCGTAAAAAAAAATGCTGTTGTTATTGACATCTAATGTAAAATTGATATGAAGTGCTGTCCAACTATGCATGATATGTGGTGTGTTTTTCTTGCCAAGACTTCACACACTATACGTGCTCATGAAAATGGTCAACACACTCGCTTGACTGTAAACATTGTCATGACTCCATTTGCACAAACACTAAAACACTTGGTGTCTGCCAGAACATTGAGATGAAAAAAATGTAGCACATAATGTTTATGTTATGCAAGGTGATGTTCTGGTATAAAAGGGAGATTTGATTTTATTTCACTGGATTCTCATTCCATTTTTGTGATGTTTCATTTTTTGGAGTTTGCCTCTGAGGTGCAGTAATGTTGAAATCTGCCTTGTAATAAAATCTCGTTCAGAAGTCTGTGGTGCTTCTTTTACGTGGTTGTTGAAATGTGAAGAAATGAAAACTAGCTTATTTGTTTTTATTTTTGATGAAAGCAAAACCAAAAATGTGACATTTCTTACTTTTTTTGGAGGGGGGGGAATCACATTATTTAATAATATAAATCTATATCACAACTGAATCGTTTAAAAATAATGAACAAATTTTTTATTAAAAACAGTCAAATTAAAAGCATAAAGATTATAATATAATTTTTTACATAATAATTGTTTAAATATAACTGTAAATCTACTATAAATATATAATATAAATATTATAATATAAATATAAAAATAAATATATTTTTATTTATTTTAAATGAGAACATGATTATTACATTGTTAAAACAATAATGATTATTTTTTTACAACCCATAAACTTGAAATTATTTTCTATAATTATTTGCATCTCTAAAAAATATTTCCAGTATTTTTGTACTATTGTTTATTTGTGCTGATTATTTTTTTACTATTATTTTTATATTTATAAAAATTATAATTAAATACATAATTATAATTGTGTGTGTGCTGATTATTTGTACAATTATTTTTAGAATTTTCTATAATAATAATATATAATTATAATTGTGTGAGTGCTGATTTTTTTACAAGTATTTTTAGAATATTAAATAATAAATATATCATTATAATTGTGTGTGCTGATTATTTATTTTTTACAATTATTTTTTTTTAATTTTCAATAATAATAATATATAATTATAATTGTGTGTATGCTGATTATTTACTTAAGAATTATTTTTAGAATTTCTTTTTTTCCTTTATAAATATGAGAATCCTATCACATTTTTTATTTTAAAAATATTAAAGTATACAGTATATACATTTTTGTTGATGTGCAATGACAATATCAAATGTAATACCTTACACACAAAAATGTTAATGGATTAATACAATTACTTACATTTTCTGTTATTTTCATTTAAAATCTAAAAGTTGAAATTTGGTGTACTGTATTACACTGAAAATCGCCCAATTCTACAGAAAAGTAAACATCTGGATTTTGAAAGCTAATGTGCTAATTTGTCATTACAATAATGTCAAAATAAATGCAAATTACGTTCAAAATCATTTCAAAAAAGTGTGCTTTCTGCTTTTTACATTTGACACCATATCCACTATAACAGTAACTTTAAAAAAATCATTCACTGCCTGGGAAGATGAACTTGCAGTAGAATTTCCAAGTGAAATTTGGGAACAAAGTCTTGAGCTGCTTCAGAGATGTTCCATTAACGCAAGACATTGTCTCATTCAGTTTAAAGTGCTTCATAGGCTTCACTATTCCAAGTGTAAATTGAATAAAATATTTCCAAAAGTGTCACCATTGTGACAAATGTCAGTTTTTAGATTCCAACCTGTCTCATTCCTATGTAATGTGTCCCAAATTACAGAGTTTCTGGAACAAAATATTCCACGTTTTTTCAGATACATTAGACATTACGATTGAACCAGATCCTAATTATATTTGGAGTTTCCGAAGAATTTTTGAGACTCAGGTTCAACGACAGTTTGTTTAATATGGGTTGATCTCTGCCAGAATCGTATCCTTTTGTTTTGTAAGAAAAAAGAAGTTTCAACTCTTAAATTATGGCTGACAGTGTTAACGGGTACATTACATCTGGAAAAAATCCTAATAGACAAGATTTTGTTATTTGAAAAAAATGAGTCCCCTTTTATTTCCTTTCTATAAACTTGTGATTAATATGTTTACTATGCCTTTAGTACCCACTTTTACTATTGGATAGCACTGGTGGGTGGTTGGTTGGAGGAAAGTATGTTTCATTTTCTTTTATTATTAAATTTTTATTATGCCTGTTGGTTGTTTTTTCATTTTCTCTCTCTTTTTTTGAATGTCTAATTGTTAAAATGTAAGTTTTATATATATATTTTTGTTTTTAAAGTGTATTTACAAGTGAATGTCTGCTAAACTTTCTAATAATACAAATATTTAAACCAAAAAAATCATACAGATGGGAAAAAGAGTGTTATAACATGAACTTTTATGACTTAAAGAAATCAAGTTGAAAATCAAGATCAATGATATTACCAAATATATACGGTTTTTCACCCAGTAAAGGGTTAATATCAATACTTCTCCATTACAAGGATTAAATACTTGCAAGTTTACATTCCACACAGGTAAACACAGGATCTGACAGTCGGTATCTGAGTCAGA
This sequence comes from Danio choprae, assembly GCA_903798125.1. NCBI lineage: Eukaryota > Metazoa > Chordata > Actinopteri > Cypriniformes > Danionidae > Danio > Danio choprae. The sequence continues at coordinate 1,359,086 of CAIGQW010014484.1, read as the reverse complement.
ACTACATCCGTTTACTCACTAGTTGTAATGCTATCTCATAAACCTGAGACACAATAGGAAATTCAATCTATCGTAAGCAAGTCTTGGTTATTGCATAACTCAGGCATGTTAGCCGAGTGTGGGTTTTTGGTGTCATTATAAATTGTGTCTTATGAGTGTGCAAGACAATGTCATGGGATAATCATGGGATTAACAGGATTGCTGAAGATAAAGAGGATGGGGTAAATTCACTCAAATTGAGCCGCTCACATGACAGGATTTAAATTTAACCAGAGGTCTTGTGACTTGGGACATTGATGGGTCGCTAGTGCTGTTCATAGGGGTTTACTGGGATCTGCTGGTGTTGTGAACGTCTCGCTCATGATTGCAGATTATACCTGCATGACCATCAGCAAGTGTCCATTTTCAGACAAAACAACACTGAATATTTCAGTATTATTTTCATAGCCTTATATAATCGGTTTGTTGTTGGTTTAAATTAGCTTTTATTTTATTTGTTGTCATTTTCTTGATATTTCTTATTTCTTATTATTTGCGTTATTGTTAAATTGTGGTCAAATTATTAAATTGTATTTTAAAACTATAACTGTTGTTATTAACTATTATTAAATAGTATTTTAATTTAAAAGCTTTCATTTAAATTAGCTTTTATAATAAAATTAAGTCATGAAATCTATGTAATTTAATATTTCTATTTTACATTTATTATTTAACTATTTCTAAAATTTTACAACATCCTCTATTTATTTATTATCTTTATTATTTATTTAATTTTTTTTACAAATTATTAACTTTAGAAGTCCATTAACAAAGGGAAAACCTAAAATACTTTAACTTGTTCAACTTGTTGTTGTTGTTGTACTTATTACTAATTAATAATTAAGTAATAATTGTAATAAATTAAGTTGAAAATAGTTATTGTGTAACAAGTCGAAGTAATTGGTTTAAGTTGGTCCAGTGTTGTTGTTGTTGTTGTTTTTTTCCATTTTGAGTAATCAATCTCACTTGAATTTGCCAGAATTATATATTTCTTTAATTAATAAAAAAAATACAAATATATTAATAATAGTGCTGGGCAAAGATTAATCGCATTTATAAAAAAAAAAAAAAAAAGGCTTGTTTTGACATAATATATGTGTGTATAATATATATTTATTATGTATATGTGATATACATATAAACAAAACAAAACTATTTTGTTACATAGATAATTAAATGTTTACATAATTTGTATCATATACATACAATTTATATCTAAATTTCATACATTTATGTAATGTATGTATGCATTTATGTATATCAAAATTTATGTATTTCATACATAATATCATACATTTATATCTACACAGCACACACACATATATTGTCAAAAAACTTATATTTTGCATGTGATTAATCGTGATAAATTTTTCCCCAGCACTAATTAATAATTACATATTTAAATATTAAGGGGCTGCACGGTGGCGTAGTGGGTAGCACGATCGGCTAGTGAATTGTGAATTGGCTAGGCTAAATTGTCCGTATGTGTGGGAATGAGTGTGTGTGGATGTTTCCCAGTGATGGGTTGTAGCTGGAAGGGCATCCGCTGCGTAAAACATATGCTGGATAAGTTGGCGGTTCATTCCGCTGTGGCGACCCCAGATTAATGAAGGGACTAAGCCAAAAAGAAAATGAATTAATTAAAAAAATATTCAAATGACAATAATACGGATGGGACAACTTAAAACCTAAACTATCTAAATACATAAGCGCAAGAAAAATTATGTTACTGAAAAAAATGCTATCATTCAAAACTCTTAAGGATCTTAAAACAGACTTTGTATGAAGGAAAAAAGTTACAGACCTTTTACAGACCACTCAATAAATAAACAATGTATACTGACTAAAAAAAACATTCCATATGAAAGGGTTTTCCTGTAAAAACCTCATCATAAAAAAACCCAAACAACCAAAGACAGCTGTTTCACTTTTAACTTAAGTTTACAGCATGTGACTCTATTTACAGTGTGTGACTAACGGTTGCATACAGTATATGCTCCACGTAAGCGGAGTTTTAAAACTCGCCGGTCAGACTGAGTAACGCAAGTATGACAGACGAAAAAAAATACGTTTTATGATTACAAAACTTCAAAACCTCTTACATCAAAACCATGTTCACTCGCTCACACCGTAAACAAAAGACTTCCTCCTTTCCATATGATTTGTGAATGACTTTGTATGATCTGTTTGAGGCCTGATTCACTTCCTCGGTCTAACGGCTGGTCAGGAGGTTTGCAGATCGCGCCGTTGAGGAAGTAGTCAAGTGATACAATTAGCTTTTTTTACTCACCATTTCGGTTGCTTACACTGCACAATGTTACCACGGTATTCCCAGCAGGCGTTGTGTAATGCCTTCATCCCCACAACCAATGCGGGGAAGACGTCGTCAGCGAAAAAAGGCAGGCCATTATGAATGTTTATCCATCTCTCCTGGGGTTTATCAGGCTGGTATCTGCCCTTGAGGTGGTGATCTCATTGTCTGTACTGACTCCTGAATTAACGTTTCATCTATCATCAGAAAAAAAACAGTGGAAGATATGACGTCTACAAGTCATGTCTCGACGTCTACAAGTATGTCGTGACGAATGAAAGGTGTTTGTGTGGTCATTTATCACACGTGAGGACTTGAAGGGTTTATTGTGTGATAACAGCCTGCTAGATGTGCATCATTACCCTATTTTTTTATCAGGGTTTTACTTTGAATAAAAACAAGCAGTTATAACTACAAACTACCCACATGAAAATTATAGTAAATACACTGTAAAAACATTATTGCTGCTTTAAGTTTTTAGTTGAATCAAAACTTTTCTAGTCATCTCAACTTACATCACTCAAACTGGCTAAATGTTTTTTTTTTTTAAAAATAGCCAAAACCTGGTTAACTTATTAAAATAAGTTAAAGCAACATAAAAGTATTTGTTGTCTTGACTTTTTGTCATTAAATCTTTATAGTAATATAATAAAATGGCACAATACTATACTATAGTACTATAGTTTTCTACTATAGAATATATATTATGCTACAATACACCAGTTTACTCCAGTAAAAGCTTAAGTATACTACAGCATTTATTACAGTTTATCAGTTCAATCTATAGTATGCTACAGCATTCATTAACATAGAGTTGTAAATACTACAATGAATATAGTATAATACACTTTATTGTTTAAAAACACTATAGTATTTACTATAGTAATTTGTCATATATGACCACGGTTGTGATAGATTATCCTTAACCATGATACAAATGGTAACTAACGTGTCAAAAAAAAACACACAGTTACGCAGAAGTAAATAATTTTGACCCGATCAACAAAAAAATGCAAAGATTCAGATTCAGACATTTTTTTAAGTTTTAAAGCTTAAACTAAGGTACAATTTCAAACAGGAAGTATATGTATTAAAAACTGCTCTACACTAATACAAAGGAATAACTCTTACAAAAATTAACAATGTTAAGTAAATGTAGAAATCATAACATTTTTGGTGCATTACATTTGTATGACCACAGTTTTACTACAAATATAGTTAATGTATGTAAATTAACTATATAAATTAACTATTAATTTATAATGTAAATAAATGAACACCCCTCCCCAACATAAAACTAACATTAGTAAAATGATCTTTTGCAAGACAGCCCAAAACTCAGTAGTCTAGTTGACATATTACTTAAAGTTTAATTTGCAAGAACTTACACTTTAGTTCAATATCCAAAACTCATAAAGACAATTTGAGTTAAAGAGAAAATGTCATTTAAAAGAACTTAATTGGGCTATCATGTTTTACAGTGTGGTATAACAAAACATTAATGAATTGTGGTGAAGCTGCTGTGGTAGATTTTTGTAAGGAAAGGAATTTTTTAAAAAAAAGACATGGACATTGTAATTCTACTGGGCAAGGAATATTTCAAGATTTTATCGCTTGTTTGTATCCCTAATATTTCAAAAATATTAATGTTTCATAACATTAGCATGTTAAGAATGACACAAAGCAAGTAAATGGTAGGCCACTGGCATAGATTCAATTCAAAATGGCAAAATGTGAGGAAAATTTGTATTTGTTTATATTACCTGATTCAGATACTATTGGTTGATTAACATTTCTGCTGTAAAGTAGTTGTCATTAAATGTTTCGATGCTCCAATCTTAGCTCTCTAGAGTTTCTGTTAACAGGTAACCCTGCCTTTCTTAATTTGATTGGCCATCTCAATCATTTTGATGCAAATATATCTTTACAATCTGTCAAAACAGTGCTTAAGTAACAAATGAACATTTCAGCCTCTCACCTTATTGCTTGCAAAAACCATGTACACGGTGTCATTTTCTCACCCTCATGTCAAACCAGTTTGACATGCTTTCTTCCATAGAAGCTAACCTTCTGAAGAATATGGCCTGCCCACTTTTTGAATATAATAAATGTGTGAAATTTTACTATATGGAAAAGAGTGACTTACATAACGATGTCATATATAGAGGCTTGGACTGACTAGCATGACTGACATACAGTCAAAATAGATTTGATCACATAAACATGTAATCATTTCATAACCTAAATAATTTCAATAATGTCTTTTATGAAAAATATTGTAATTTGAGGGGATTTCATGTCAAATAAAAAAAGAAAAACAAACACATTTTTAGTTTTAGTTAATAAAGTACTTAAATTAGAAATAGAGTAGTTTAAGTTAAGTAAAAGTAATCAAGTTTTGTAGCATCCTAATGAAGCTAATCAGAAGAAAATAAATCACCAAACAGAAAATCTGAAATCACCAAACAAGTAAAACAAAGGTTCTGCTGGTGCATTATAATCTATGACACAACAACAGAGCAGATAAGAATCTCACTTCCCTTTAACTTGCTGATACAAGACCATTTCATAAGTCATTTTGCATCTGTGCACTGGTGCATTTCAACTGAGGATTAACAGGAAGTATGAACAAATACTGTCTATGTTGATTTTTTTGGTCATCTGCAATGCACCGCCATGGCTCATTCTGATGAAATATGTAATTACTAATGCGTAAGCACAATAACAATGTTGTAAGAGGCGGGGGAGAGTTCATTTTTGTCACTGAGTCTTTGTTTAGAGTGTGGGTGGCCCTGCTTGCTTCGGCTTCCAAACCTTGTGCACTTTACAGTATAATGCGGAAAGAGAGCAAGTGGTCAGAAGAAGTATCCCAGTTGAATAAATATCTAACTCGATTGTCCAAACGTGGGACTATTTATTTTCAGACTTTGCCGTTTAAGCCAAACAAAAGTTGGATGGAGGGCTGTGAATTGCAACACAGTGACAGGAATTTCAAACTTATTATGACATATTTTGGGAACATTTGCTTATCACAACATAAGGAATACTCACACATGTCATCATACCACGTCATCATTTGTTACATGTTTTACAATTTATACATCTATACAATTACATGTATACAATTAATAACATGGGGTGACACGGTGGCTCAGTGGTTAGCACTGTCGCCTCACAGCAAGAAAGTCACTGGTTCGAATCCCAGCTGGGTCAGTTGTCATTTCTATGTGGAGTTTGCATGTTCTCCCCGTGCTCCGGTTTCCCCCACAGTCTAAAGACATGCACTATTGGTGAATTGAATAAACTAAATTGGCCATAGTCTATTAGTGTGAATGAGCATGTATGGATGTTTCCTGGTGTAAAACATATGCTGGATAAGTTGGTGGTTCATTCCACTGTGGCGACTCCTGATGAATAAAGGGACTAAGCCGAAGGAAAATGAATGCAAAAAAAACCCCCAGCTGGTGCAGCTTGAGGTGACCTACCCTAGAAAAGAGATATGCTTTGTTTATGGTCATTGCTTGTGGAAAATTATAATCTGTTTGTGATCAATTGAACAGAACAACTATCTCTGTTTTTGTCTATATATATTTAATGTTTTTTACTATTAAATACAAGCAAAAAAATAGTTAGACTACATATTTTCCCATCCCCCAAAGAATCAATTTTTTATTTAACTGGTTATATATTACGAAAGCTTGTGAACCACAGGACAGATGGCTCATCTTCAGCAACAAAGAAGCCTTACAGAATGAATGTGTACAGAAAATGACAGTATGACATAAACGCTTGGGTCCATATGGCAAGCCTGTTTAATATTGATTCCTTGAAATTAAATTAGGTTTTTTTAATTACTAATTAGGATACCCAGTAGTATGTAAGCTTGAAAAAACAAAAAGGCATTTGTGTAATATAACTCAGACTTACAAGAAACAGTGTTAAAATCATGAGAAATCCCTTGAATTTGCAACTGTGAAATAAAGCCATAAATTCTGACATGCACATGCAAGCTTAAATTTCTAATTCCAAGTTTACCTATAGCATATCTGAGTTTATATCTTGCAAATTTGAATCTTTATATAAAAATTCTCCAAACTGTGAGAGACAAAAAACAATCAGAGATAAAATTGCATTTCCTTTTTGAGTTTTGATTTGGTTGGCAGAAGTGGGTTTCCCTACTTGTATGTTTTATTTTTACAAATAACCATAATTCTACAGCAATATAATCAATTTGATAATAGCCTATATATCTTGTACATATTTGCTATATGCCAATAAAATTAAAGTCTAGAAATGCTAACATTTTTGTCAGTTTCTTGTCACTATTGTGCTAATGAATAAATACTAAAAAAATAATAAAGACTGGGAATACTTTACTTTTTAAATTAGTATTTGAAAGTATGTCTTTGACTGTGTATATGCTACGGTAGGCTATCCAAAAAAAGAAGTAGGCTAGGCCTATAATTTGGCCTTAGGTAGGCCTACTAACATACAGTGAAGTGCACTAGTAGCCCATTAATGTAATATATTTTAAACAGTATTGGATTGCTCGTAGGTCAATATAGTGTCTTAAAACAATTACATACAACATAAAAATCGATACAACTTGGTTTAAGACAAACAGTGTAAAAAGGCTTGCCATATGCCCTCTTTCTTTTCTCCATTTTGCGCGAGAGAGGGGAAGTGCGCGCTCCCTATCAAACAGCAACGCGCATCCGTTCGCCTCCCCATTGACGTCACTCCGGTATCACATGAACGAGCCGGGACCAATCCACACACAGCCCTATCGAAGCACTCGGTTCCTCCACCGAGATAGGGAGGAAAAAAAGACAGAAAAGGGAACCATGACTCCGAGCATCTGAAGAACAAATAAAATACGGGGAATTGAACGTGGTGTGGATCTTGTACCCGGTTGTTGTTTCGTATTCGGAGCGCGAAGACTGGAATAATATGCTGTGGAGAGAGGCGGAATGGATACGGCAATGGCCCGAACATATTGAATAGCTCGCGACGCGCAAAGAAAAGACATTATAGGCTACTTCATCGAGCCTTCTTCATCTTGACGAGTTTATTTAATGGCTTTAGCCCTCGCCGCCGCCGACGCTTGTCTTTTCCGCACCACTGCTGAGGTCGTGTGAGCCTCTATATGCCAAACACTGGAACGACCATTATTCGGCCTCGAAATCAAAAGACAGCCACCTGATCTGATCCAACGCCGTCGACTTTCGCTGAGAGGAATCATGGATTTTAACGGGAGTGGTGGAGGAAACGAGCTGCACAACAATCAGTTTTATCCGTCCGAAGAAAGCAAGCCGCTGCTGGGGGAAATGTCCGCGCAGCAGCCGCCGCCACCGCCGCTGGAGGGGAATAATAATCACAAAGCGGGGCCCTGCAGCAAGAGGAGCCTTTTACACAGCAGTAGCGGCATGAGATACAAACTGCTCCAGGAGGGCGACATCCAGGTGTGCGTGGTCAAACACCCTCGGACCTTCCTCAGTAAGATCCTTACCTCCAAATTTTTACGAAGGTGGGAGCCGCACCACCTCACCTTGACGGACAGCAGCCTGGTGTCTGCCACGGTAAGAGCCGCTCTGCAGGGGTCGCTTTGACTTCTGCCTGTTCAATGACCGTTTTTGAAACTCTTAATCCATATTGTGTAGGCTATCTTAATTTTCTGATTAATATGTAGGTTATAGCTAACATAGTGAGAGCAGTACATGTATAATGCCATGGAAATACTGACGTGAGCAGTAAAGCAAAATACAGACTTATTAAAGTATCATTTAGTACTAATGTAACGTAGCCTACCAAGCGTACATTGAAATTAAACAATACATTCCTGATTAATATTGGGGTTTTTTTTTTCTGTCGTACCTTTTAGATATGGAAAGGTTTTGTCTTCATAGCCTATATTTTTTTTAGTGATGAATGACATTTACCCGGAACCAATATGACATTTACAAAGAATTTGACCCACTATCTTGCAGGCAGCCTTCCGAAAACAGTTTAACTCTGAAAGCATTTAGGCCATTTAGGAGAAAATTAAACTTCCACTTGATTTAATAAAACGTATGTCCTCAATAAAGTACCTTATTCAGCGGATGTGTTTCGAAATGGGGATGGAAACACGCAATGACGTCATAATAACAACTTTACTGCTTCCTCATCGTTGTTTCCCATTTTCCGGGTTTACACGTTATGGTTTCTCATTTCATAAAATTGCTGCCCATTTCATTTTTATTTCATTTATATTCTCATAAAAAAAAAAACAACAACACTATTTCAGGTAAAAATAAATTAGATTACAGTGCTAAAGTTAATATATCGATACAGTTCATTTGATATAAGTTCATTTGTCTGTCTGTCTGTCTGTCTATCTACATGCTTAGGGTCCAGCATAAATGACTTCACCCCTTTCTGATCTCTTTTTTAAATTGATATTTTCCATAAGATGCTATACAATAATATGTTTGTGCCTATACATTAAATTTAACAGTTCCAAAGCTCAAACTAACAAAATAACTTATGCTCACTCTCCAAAAAACAGTACACTGAAATCAGTATGTTAAATAAATAAATATTAAATAAAATTTAATTAAGAGATTTTTTTTTAAAAAGAGATTATAAAATTTCACTGAAAATTTGTATTTCATAAAAATAATTTCCAATACCTTTTTTGAATTTAAAGTTATGATATTTCGTAATGATGTTCAGTAACCAAAAACTCTTATTTTAATTAATATAAATGCTCTAAAATTTATTGTATATATTCACTGACAAATAGATAAAAAATGTAATTTTTTAAAGGGAGTTTACTCCTTTATGCTGTTATCTATCCATCCATTTATGTCCATCCATCCATCCATTGATGTGTATGTGTGTGAGCTCTTTAATATTTGTATATGGGGCGTTAAACCGTTAATCTATTCTGTTATTTACTGAACAAAATCACAAAAACATAAGGAACTTACTTCTCCCTGCAGAGTTCACACTATGGAAGAATGATGATGTAGTTATGACAGTTGTTTATTTCAGGAATTCTTCATCATTTTATTATAAGGGAGAATTCAAGATGACATGACGCACTTGCTGACATTTAAATGATTCTTGAGTAATGTCAACCAAATAATAAGAGATTACACACAGTTTTAACATTAATTTAAGTATGCATTTTTCTTAAATTAATGATTTGTCATTTCTAAAGACCATGATCAAGAGTCCAGTGTATTGGAGAATGAATTTTAAATAAAGAAAATTCAGATGTTCACAGGGTGTTTTCAACATTATACAACTCAAGACCTCTTTCATGTGGGATATTGACATTTTACTACATTGTTTATGCTCCTCTGATTGAAAACCCTGGAACTAGGGGAGATTTAAACTACAGGGTTTTGTCTGTGTAACCAAGAATGAAGAATTTGGGCCTTCCCTGTCCTTAGTCCTATATGCATTCATTAAAGGATTTTCAGGCAGCAGTGTTGCTTGAATAATTTGTGAGCGTTTTGCAGGTCCATGATCCTCATGAATCACACGAGTTGTTCAGATCTAGTAAAAGGCTTAGAATTAATGTATTAATTAATGTATTATATTGTGTATTATACACATTTTGACACTTAGGGGATGCTCTGTGGAATTTCGTCGGTAAAATTCAGTCATTCCACTTCAAGCTGATCGTCATGTGAATTCACAGCTCTAACCAACAATAAAGCTACATGGTCTGAAAGTGACTTCTGTGTGAATTGTACACTACACATTCTCTGCACACGCTATTGACAATAGACTCTCTTTGTTTGTAAAAAAAAAAAAAAATGTCACTAATGTGGCCTTCAGCCTCAACACATCTACGTGTTATTTTTCTCACTGGTGTTTATTTGCATCTCTACAGATTTTAAGCTTCATCTGATACTTAGTTATTCAAAAACATAACTGCATACATCTTAATTGCGGCTCAAGAGGCCTGCCAATGGAAAAGTAGTGTCACGGTCACAGTGGATTCACCCACCTGGGAGATTTCTAGGAATCCACTCCATGGCGGTCATATTTAAAAAGCAAAAACACACACATTTGCACCCAATATCTATCCGTTTTATTTTGCATGTGAAGAAGACAGCTTTTATTTTACTCTTTGTCTGTTTTTGGAAGCTAAATCCCATCTCGGATGCGCCAACGAACTCTCGTAGAGTCTCTTGGTTCAGGATATCCTGCTCATGGAGCCATCATCAAATGGCTGATTAAATTAAAGGTTTAAATTTTACAGCTATATTTCATCGTTGTGATATGATTGAATTAGCTGTTGACTTCTTCCTGAAATGAATGCTTCAGAATGAATTAGATTGCTTGTTTAACAACGGTCTGACTGTCGGATGAAGCTCAGCCGCTGACACTGAGAGGCCCTCGGGATTTCGGAGGCTAGCTGAGATTAACCCAAGCCAAACACAGACCGTATGTTTGTGTTTGCAGCTCTACACGGTCATTTTGCAGAAGTTTATGCCATTCCAAAATGTTTACAGACGAAGGATACTTTTAGTACTTTGACACCCCTGTCACTCAGTATTGGCTTTCTCCTATAGTCGCAAGGTCTCTAATAGATGTTTAGCTAGTGACCCGTGTTCAGTTGACCATAGCTAATGGAGGTAGTTGTCTGTGGCTAATGTTTTCTTTTGGCAAAGACTGGCCTGTTTGTGATTCTACTGTGCATCGAACCATTGTGCTTCAGAAAGAGGTCAGTATATCAGCAGAAAGGCCTTATTGTTGATGCTGAGCATGAAAATCGTTCGATTTGGATGGTTTGTTTTCCTCACCTGGTGACAAACTAGGGTGTCATTTGGGTTGAAATTCCATTATCTCGCCCAGATATTCCTAAAATACTTGACCTTGTTTGCATTGCAGATGTAGTACATGACGTCTGTCTGGTGATAAATGTTTTATTTCCCCCCTTTTTTTTTTCTTTTTTTTTTAATACAGTGATTTGGTTAACAAGCCATGTGCTATCCGAAGACACAACAATTGGCATTTTGATAGCTAATTTTCGATAAGTGCAGTCGGTTTGGTGGAAAATGATCTCACTAGAAGATATGAAAGATGTGACTCAATCTCGTTTCTAAGCTCTTGGAGTCTAAATCATATTTGCGTAACAGCAAGGCATTATAAATGCTTCCTGTCACTCTTTCGTTAAAAAGATCTACCTCTAATGGCACATTTATGCCAAAATGCCCTCAAGCACACCATTTTGTTTGTATAGTCGCTGTTCAAGTCAGGTCCTGTTAATTAGATGAAGTACCAGATGAGACAGCAGCCCATATAGAACATAACACATCTTTTGTATAAACATTACATAGCTAGGTGAGAACAACGCGTGTTTTGTGTACCATGTTTTGCGATTGGGTTAGGTGCTGAACACCTGGGTACATCTGGATTTAGCTTGAGGACATGTTAGTACAGTACGGTTCATGCCTGAAGAGTCATCGCAGTTTGAGCAGCGCTGATGACTATAGCAGAACAGGTCTTGTTTTGATGAGTTCTGCTAAATATGACCAGGTCAGGGCAAAAAAAAAAAAAACAGGTTACACTTACAAACAAACCATTTTAATGGTACTGTTGGACTTTCTGTTGTAAACAAACTGGGCTACAGTGATGACTGGGCACATAAACCATTGTGGCTCCCTGAGATCCCCTCGGCTACCATCCAAATATGCTCTGTAATTGAGATGTAGGAGCTGGCTTTGTTTTTGTTGCACAGAAAAGCCATTAGGAGGACATTTTCAAACACTGGCAGGGTTTCAGATTAATTGTTTTGCATGTACTGGGTTGTTTGTGTCTTGATATTGCAGCGATTTTTCATTATCGTCGCTGTAAGGATGGATTGAACTGGGCGATGTTGTTGCATTACATGCATTACAGAGAGATTATTTCAAATATTCAAGAGAAACACACAGTGGAGCCATTTAGATGAAGTATGTTGGAGATATTTTCATTTGAGAGTGCCAAATGCAATGTAAAGGGCTTTGTCTGTGCCCGTCCACATGATCAGCTCCGGGGCAGTTCGAAGGCATCTTGGAATGGGATTCCCAACATTTTTAACTCCGTTTTAGCTGACAGTGTCAGATTGGTTTAGTGAGTAGTTGATGAACTTTTAATAAAGTTTGATTAATATTAAATTACATTTTTAGATTCAAATTAAATTGCATATTTTGTTTGCTCATCAAGCCTGCATTTATTTGTTAACAGTAATATTTTAAAATGTTAGCAGTTTATTTAAGTGAGAAGTAATCTTTCTGATATGGTACTCTAACAATTTTTGCTATTTTTAATGTTAAAAACATTTTTTGTGTGCGTGTTTGGAATATCGACCCTTTTGAAGTACCCCATAATGCTTTCGTGAATTATGGGAGAAATTTCTTTTATTCTGTAAACAGTCAGCGGTGTTTTTCAAAACTGGGTACACTGTAAAAAATTGGCCGTGATTTTAATGTTAAAAAAACGTTACTTGGTTAACAGTAAGTTTCCTTAACATATACGGTAAAAACCCGTAAACTGACTTTCTCAGTATTCCCTGCATGATACTTCAGTTTTATGTTGTTTTTTTGTTGTGTTATATCTATTTTTGATAAATAATACACAAAGGAGTAACAATGGTATAACGCGTAGATGTTAGTATTTCAAAATATTGGTGTATTAACATTATAAATTAATGCAATATTTTGTGGTAAACTACATATTCAGTATTCAAATTCGGTAGACATTTCTACTGAATTTGTACAGTAACATTTTGACAATCACAGCTGTCATTTTGTTACTGTAAATTTTACTATAAATAAACTATAAAATGTTGTTACGGTGAAGCTTACAATAAAGTAAAATTATTAATCTCAAAGTTCATCCATTGAATATTAAAAGGCAACTTACTACTACAATTAACAAATTACTTTCCACAGACATGCAGTGTAGGAATACAAAGAGACAATCATCCTGAGGAACAAAACACGGTGAACTCAAAAGAGCTTTGACCATGTTCAATGTTTGTGGGACTAATGTGACATACCAAGAGTAAGGTCTTTTTTTTTATGATTGATCAAAATAAAGTCAATCATACGTCTCACTCAGTTTTCACTATGAATTTTAATTATTTAGTATAAGTTCAAAAGAGCAATATTTATTTAAAATAGAATTTGTAAAAAAACATTTTAGGCTAATCCATTCTTACTCAAACTACTTTTGAAATGTAATGTGTATATATTCATGAACAAAAGTTGTTAGTGTTGAACAGTAAGTTCACTTAAATGATTAAGCGTGCAAATAACACACAAATCAGCCACCTTATGGGCCATTAAATATTTTTTTGACCAGGGATCTGTTTTTAGTGTATTCGAAAAAAAAAATATTAAAGCTTTTCATTGAATTCATAGGTGCAGACCCCTTCCGAGTAAACGAGTGGGTTTCGCTATAACTCATGTAGTGTGCAATTAAAATGATAAATCTATCATATGATATCATTTGTGCTAATTAGGTGGGAACATTTCTTTTTGTATGCTCGCTTGCTGGCTGTTGAGGTTTTGCAACAGGGCTAATGTTGCCACATCCGTAATGTAGACGCTCTCCGCCTAATTTCCTTTTTTGTCACTTAAACCATCTCTGATCATCAAGTTTGTGGTTAGGATGACGCATGAATGGATGACGGTAGCCCCAAATTCAGCCTATCCAGCCCACCCACACCCAGTGAAGTATCTTTGGTCCTTAGATAGTTAGTTGTATAGATAAACTACGAGAATACAAAGACATTTGCTCGTCACACCACCTATAGTTTAGCCGTTTTAAATTATTCGCTTTATCTTTGTTTTGGCTGTGTTGCAATTTGCATGCCACATTTGCGTCATACTGAGGATTTTTTTTGTACTAGATTTCACAAGAAATGTGTTTTTGTTTTTAACTGTATGCAAGTCCATGCACCACATGTGCAGATCCCAATGATTGTGTGTGTGTGTGTGCGTGTGCGCGTGCGCGTGTGTGTGTGTGTTGGATTTGCATGACTTTACTGCCGTTAGTGCATGTGGATATTTTAACAGATATATGGCGTTAATTGAAGCCAGCTGTCTTTGGGAATTTAGTGCTTTATTGAGCCAATAGGCATGCAGTCGTGCCTGTCTGTACAGTAACTTGGCTTCTGTGTTGCTTTTTGGTGCTTTTAGATCTAGAGCTAGATCAAGGAGTAAACTATACCGTGAAGTTTGTTTAAATGGTTGGAGGCTTTCTTTTTCTTTTCATTTGGCTTCCATTGGCTTCCTCCTCCTGGCCTGCCATGGTTTGCTGTTAATATATCATGGGTGAAGAGTTTAACTGGAAGAAGCCATGTTTACTTTGGGAGAGAGCACATTGTCACAGCTTTTTTTCATGCCCATGTTGTAAATTTTTGCTCTATTTGCACACTATTTGTATGGGTTTGAACAGTTGAACAGAATCAAGCTTTTTGTTTTTTAAGTGCAGATTTCTGTTTTAAGATTTTTGAGTGTGCAAATTAATAATAGAGAGATATATCAGTCAGGATCAGGGATGTAACGATTAACCTGACTCACGATTCGATACGATTCACGATACAAATCTCACGATTCATGATTTAGTCACGATTTTGTTTAAGAAAATAATTTGAAACAAATTTAAGGTGAAGAGCCCTTTCATTTTTTTCTTAAATGCTACCCATTTTTTTTTTTGCAAAATAATATATTTTAAAAACTTGAATAAATAAATAAATAATTAAATAAATAAAATAATACAAACTAAAGAAGACTCATTAATATAAACAAACTAAAACGTGACTGTGCTGGGATTATACATTTTTAAAAAGAAATATCAGCATATCTATGTTTGCTGGCATAAGCTGAGGTCTTTGCACATTTACAATGTCCCCTGCTGAAAAAAAAACTCTTTCACTGAGGACTGAGATGGCTGGTGTGGAGAGGTAAGCCTTTCCTAAACCAGAGAGCAGTGTGTACAGAGGTAGTCAATAGGCCCTCTGCTTTAGGGGTTTGGCCACTGGCATAAAAAAACTGATTATAAAATTACTAATTATATAGTAGGATAGAGACAGGAGTTGTACATGATTATGAAGGCGAATAATTAATATTACTTGTATAATTAATTAGTATAAGTCAGTGTGATACACTTAAGATATATTCTTGAACATTTTTTAATATTCAATAATAAGCAAATTATTAAAATATGCATTAACTCATTTGAGAGATGAATTAGTCTTGTTGATTATCATAAAATAGTTAATTTCATTTTCATAAGAATTATAGCAATATTTGAGTTCTCTATCGATAGCACTGTCAGTCAGTTTTGGAATATTATGAATCATCTGTTGGGAACATTTATTGTTTGATATGAAAATGGACAGGCATGGTTTGATTTATCCATGTGTCACTGTTTTACATATGATCATTACATTGGCCATTCTGCGTCTGCTCTTAACATCTCAGTTGAGGAACCGGTGCTTTTCTCACGGTTTAGTGGCTTCAATGCTGACAGGAGCTCTCTCAGATCAGTTTGTCAGTTATAAAGACATGCCACCTGAACACACTGATGTTTTTCCTCCACATCGTTTTCCATCTGGATCTCCCTGGTAACAAAAAAAAAAAACATATGTCTCTATTTCATCTCTTTGTTTCCATGGCAACATAGCAATGGTGAGAGAAGAGCTATTCAACTCCTCCTTAAGGAAGAATTGCACCATGAAAAACAGGCTGAATGAGAAGAAAGAAAGAATCAGAGGACTTCTTGGAATGAGGAGGAAGGACAGTGAGAGAGAGAGAGAGAGAGAGGACAGCAAGTGACATGAAGATAAGCAGATTGAACATCAAGCTCGGTGCAAGTTCACTTATCACATCATCATACAGGATATCGTAGCCATGACAACCTTTAAAGAGGTTGCACCGTGCTGTAGATTTTTTTTACATGTAAAAAGCCCCATGGTGAAATATTTACCCAGATTTTATGAGCAACAACTAGACTTAAGCCGTTTATCTGGGTTTCTGGCATTTCCGGGAACTTGTTTTGCTTCACGCGTGGCACGTGCTCCATTATACACATGCCTGCTAACGAGTTGTGATTGATTACTTGAAAAATGTAATATTGCATTGATGTTTATCCTGTTACAATTGAAGGCTCCAAATGAGGATATCTGCAGAAATGACGGGGTTTTCAATGTTTTAAATGCTATGGACCCCCCAATGCCATCATCCTCATGCAAGGGACTCCTTTAAAAAATGTACATTTATAATAGACATTTAATATTTAAATTATATTTATTGTGTAAAAAATATTATTATTAATATGTAATAATAACATATTAATTAACTCAAATGTTATATTGGAGATATGTAGTCTACTCTAATTTTATAAGTATGTTTTTTTTCATTATAATTACTGTATTGTCATCATCCTCATACGGGGGACTCCTATTAAAAGATGTAAACAGACATTTATATTTGAATTATATTTCTTCTATAAAAAAAGACCCAATTTATACTCTGAAAAAAATATTACTATATAATAATAATATTAGCATATCAATAAACCTTTTAAAATATGTAGTCTATTTTATTCCACCAGTAAATGTTTTAGTCATTGTAAGCACTGTATTTATTCATTTGTTAACTCATTTACTTGTTTATTTTAATATATTTTTTATTATTTTTCATCTTCATCTTTCATATCCATTTGTTAGGATGTAATTTTCATTTAAATAAAATTTGGTTTCATTATTCAAAACAAAATCAATAATAATAAATTAATAAATGATTATTACGATCATTTTGTTTTAATCTAATGTTTATTGACTTATTTTGTTAAACAATAATCATCCATTTGATCTAATATATGTTTATTTAATACAATTTATGATACACTTTCTTAACTTAATTGTATTATAAAATTCCTATTCCTCATTTTTTAATGCTTTTTCCATTAAATATCTAGAAACTCTTAGACCTTTTGAAAACCCTTGCAATAGAACACTCAAAAAAATTACATTTGTCGTTTGTTCAAAATACTTATATAAAATGAGCTGAAACATTTGGTGGGACAACTTAATAATTTTTTCTTCAATCCACTTTATTTGTAATAACTAATAAGCTAACTTAATTCTTTCATGTTGTCCCAGCACAAATCAAAAACATATTTTACAGTAAAGAACTGTTTTTGGTTCCTGAACGAACGTTTAAAGAACAGTTTGTTTCAAAGTATGAAGTTAATTTCAGTGATCTAAAGAGCCTGTTGTGCAGTGAATATAAAAAAATTCTTCATTGAATTGTTAATGCCAATAAAGAACGTTTATATTTACGAACGCACCCATCACACCGACTTGAAAATGAAGACGAATCTGAGATCTGCAACAGAGGGTGCAGGGCCCTCAATGCAGAACAGCCACCTAAGAGTGGGGGATGTAAATAAAAGACAGGCCTGTTTTATTGGCTTATACAGGGACGAGCTGCCTGTTTGTTTGAGCTAGCGAGAGACGCAAAAGAAAACGAGTCAAAGAAAGGAACAGCTTGTTTGCTCTGCTGAACTGGGTGGCTGACACAAATACAGGAACTGTGGTTTGGTTCGAGTCTAGAGGGAGAGCAGCGCAAATAAAGCAATAGCCTGTTTGTGCAAAGAAGTCGAGGGAGGACACCACTAATAATGGAAGAGCCTGTTGCCGGGCGGTGGAGGAGGGAGGGCAGCTAATAAAGGAAGAGCCGCAGTGTGCTATTGTAGAGGGAAGGAGATGGTGAACAGCCTGTTGACATTTGACGTCATGTGACCAGCGACACTTCAGTCAGGAGTGGAACTGAGAAATGACAAATAATGGAAACTGAGAAGCTCCTGTAGCCATTTTAAAATCGCAGAGAAGGGGAACTGTCAGTTCGCTGAAAATTTGTGGCCCGAATGGTGAAGGAAATGTGCGAGGTGTTATTTATAAACCATTGTGCACGATCTAGGCCTGTTGATGGAATGAGAAGATGCAACATCAGATTTCTTTGAAACTTAATGCTGTTTTTGTGAAGCAAAAACATCCGAATGCTTAGGGTTGTTATGATTAAAATAAATTAGTTTTTAATTTGAATATATAGCATAAAACCCCAAGTGCTTTTTAACAGAGATATTTTTTTAACACTGTTTTAAACCATAATAGTTTTAATAATTCATTTCTTTTGTCTTTCTAAACAGTTCCAAATATTATACTAGTTATTTTGCAAGATACTAGCATTCAGCTTAAAGTGCAATTTACAGCCTTAACTAGGCAAGTTAGGGTAATTGTATAAGAGTGGTTTATTCTGTAGCTAATCGGGGGAAAAAAAATATTGACCTTAAAATCCTTTTAAAAAATTAAAAACTGCTTTTATTCTAGCTGAAGTAAAACAAATAAGGCTTTCTCCACAAGAAAATATATTGTAGGAGATTCCATTCCATACTCTGTAAAACATAAAAATAATATAATTAGTTGTATATAAAAAATTATATAATAATAAAAATATTTGAAAAAGAATAAATATAGTTCTATTAATCGAAATACTGATAAAACTGATACTTCTGCCATCCTAAACCATGTATACTGTTTCATTGTAAAATTCTACCACATTTTTGACTGACCTTTTAAAACCGTTTAGCTGAAGCATCATTATAATTTGTGATGCTTGCACATAAGAAGTCCATCAAGAGCTGGACAATGCAACTTTGAAAGCATATGTTGACCTCCAGAGATCAATCATCATATTATTTCTATATGATATTCTATGCAAATGAATAAACAGCATTTTGCAAGATACTAGTATTCAGCTTAAAGTGCAATCTACAGGCTTAACTAGGTTAGTTAGGGTAATTAAGCAAGTCTATGTATAACAATGGTTTGTTCTGTAGACGATCAAAAAAAAAATTGCTTAAGGGGGCTAATAATACTGACCTTAATATGCTTTAAAAAAAAATAAAAACTGCTTTTATTCTTACCGAAATGAAACAAATACAACCTTTTTCAGAAGACAAATACGACTTTTTCTTTTTCCCTTATAATGACGATACTAGCAGAGCTTTTATAATTGCGGTATACAATGCTCATTTTAAGAGGTTTTAAAGACCTGAGTCATTTTCTGCAAACTTAAACATGTCTCTTTCTGTTTCTGCAGCCCACAGGATACATGGAGGCCCCTCTGTCCTACAGCACCATAGAGGACCTGCAGCTGCTGTCCTGGGACAATGCCCCCAAATACTGTGTCCAGCTCAGCTTCCCCGGAGGAACAGTCCTGTTGCAGGTACGTCCAACCCCCTCATGTTTTCATGACACCCATGTTGCGATTACACTCTGACTCATTTTGTGAATGTTTGTGTGCGCTCACAGGCTGCTAACAGCTATCTGCGGGACCAGTGGTTTCACTCTATACAGTGGAAGGTAAGGTCATACATCTAGGAAGACTCAATTTGCAAAAAGCATTGGCGTGATGACATTTTGCATATGGCTTAAAGTGAGAGTATCACTTTATAAGTATGTGGGTGTTCTTAAGATGCTCCCCCTTTGATGATCCACAAGATGTTTTCAAAGTTTTAGCTTTGCGGTGTGAATTTTTCTTTATGTAAAGGAAAAACGAAGCTTTAAATTTTGTGTGAAATGATTAAAAGGTCATATTGTGCTTAGCATAACAAACTTATTGTTTATACTTTCAAGTGTAAAAGTTATTTGCATTTAAAGAGACACAGTAAAACTGTTTTTGTTTCCATCCAAAAAGGGGCATTTACAGCATAGTATAATACAGCAAGGAAAATAAGCATTGAACACGTCAACGCTTCTCAGAAAACATATTTCTAAAGGTGCTATTGACTTGAAATTTTCCCCGGATGTTGGGAACAACCAAAGAAATCCATATATGCAAAGAAAACAAATCTAATTAGTTTACAAATTAAGTTATGCTTAATAAAATAAAACATTGGGAAAAGCCCAGACAGCAGCTGAAATCACTCAGTAGTTCTTCAGCAACCCTTTGCCCTTCCTCAGTGCAGATTAATATTAGCTGCTTCAGTCCAACATCTACATTGCCAGGATGATGAGGACAAAACCAGGGTGGACATTTCAGCAAGACAATGATCCAAAACACAGACAAGGAAACTCTCATATGCTTTCAGAGAAAGAAAATCAAGCTGTAGAATGGCCCAGCCAATCACCTGACTTGAATCCAATATAAAATACAAAATCAAGATCAGATTTGATAGACGAGACCCACAGAATTATCAAGATTTTTACACTCTGCTGAAGTCTGTGAAAAACTGAGCAATGCATGTGACTTCATTGTCCATATGAGAGGCGTCTTTAAGCCTTTTATATAAAGTAATAAATGCATTTCAGTAGTTCAGTACTTTGTCCTTGTGTCATTCCATTGTTATTACACATAGCTAAAATAACTAATAACTGTTTTGTTTTATTTTTATGTTTGTATTGTTTGGGTTTTTACCAAAAATCTGGTTAAATTCCATGTCAACAGCTCCTTTAGAAATATTATTCCCAGGAAATAGCATGACGTGTTCAATACTTATTTCCCCCGCTGTATATAATCTTCGCTGTATTTTGAGTTTCTTGGGATACCAGAGATAACATGCCCTCATATCAGTTTCTACACTATTTACTACCACTTATTTGTCTTCATTTATTCACTTCAGTTGGGGTGGCGTTTCCACCAGAAACATTTTTTAATATAATGATTTATCAAAGTATATACTTTGTTTCCAAGGAGTCAGGTCATTGAAGATATGTAATATGAGATGTATTTAATAGAAATAATAAATATAACTTGCGAGCAGTAGTTTTTATTCTGCTTGATGTCCAGATCAACTTTGTCAGATTGTATATATATTTTTTAATCGTATAAAAATAGTTATCTGCGAAATTAGCACCATATCAAGACAAAGAAGTCACTGAAGTATGTAATGTGAAGTATAAATATCTTTTACCAGTGGATTTTGTTATTGTGGATCATACCCAGTTAAGTTGTAATTTTAGTTTATTATGCACAATTGTGTGCATTTGACATAAAATTAGCTGGCTGTCAAATTGCCTTTAGCAAGACTGAAACTTTACCAGCAACATTTTCACATGTAAATGTTTTTCAAAGACATTCATTTACGTTAATGTTATGTTTGTCCTACACAGTTTATGACCTTAGTTGTGGTGTCATTTCCATCAAAAGCTGTTTTTCCCCCAATAAAGATTTATAAAAGTATATATTAAGTTACCAAGGAAACAGTCAAGTAATATGAGAGATGATGTTTAAAGGAAACAAGAAACATCATGTTCAATCAAGTCACATTATGTGAAAAAGATTTTTCACAGAATTCAGCACTGTCATTTCCACATTTAAGCATCTTTGAAAGAAAAACTATACATTAGACACCTCAGCTGTGACATCTTTTCCATCAAAAGCAGTTTTCCCCCATTACATATTTGTCAGATGTTAATGGTCATCAAGGAGACAAACATCTCAGTGCAGCTCATGCTTGATATGAAATCTGAGACATGACGATGTGTGTAGAGGAAACAATAAACATCCCTTGTAAGCAGAAATTTGTATGCGTCAAGTAGTTTCCAGTCATATTTTGAAAGCGATGGAAAAGTTTAGATGACGTGAAAAAACAAGTCTACTGTTATCCACAAATTTAACTAGCGAGAAAGTGCAAAGTGTGTTTTTAAAAGGCTTTTAAAAAAAATTAAGCTTAACACTTTAGTTTAGGTCACAATTCATGATATACTGGGGTATTACCTGCCTATTATTAAGATATTAACTGTTGGTTTTAAAGTGTGATCTTATTCTGGATCCATAATCCTACCCAAAACCTAAACCCAACTTATATCTTATACTAAAAAACAGCTAATTAGTAGTTTATTAAGCTAGTAGTGTTAATTAATGCTGTGAAATGTGACCTAAAGTGTTGCCAAATTAAGTCTATGTGGTTGTAAACAAGCTAAAATCAATCAAATCGACAAAATATTCTTTCATAAACCCCCTAAACCCATAATTTCTGGATATAATTCATTGTGATACTTCACACAGTAATGCAATCAGAATGCGACTACTGCTGCATTCTGGTGATCAAATGTGTGTCAGTTTCATAACCGTTGGTTGCATCTGTAAAATGCAGGTGTGTGTGTTTGTGTAATCTGGGTTTTCTGATTCATTCGCAGAAAAAGATCTACAAGTACCGCAAGGTGCTGAATAACCCGAGCCGCTGGGACGTTGTTCTGAAGGAGATCCGCTCTCTGGTGGACATGGCCCTCACTTCACCCCTGCAGGACGAGTCAATCCATCAGGCCCCACTGCACATCATCTCCACCCTCCTGGCTGAGGTACACTCAAAAGATTAAGTTTACTGCTTGTTCAAACTACTTATCCAAAATAAGCTAAAACAACACAATGCACACAGACTTAATTTTCAGTCAGCCAGCCCAATCGCTTCTGGTGAACAGTCTTGCCATTACAAAAAGATTTCTGTAAAAATCAGTGATCTTCACTGCCTGATAGATGTACAATATAAAGTGGGTATCAGACCGACAAGAAGCACTGCAATAAAATCCTTTTTTCCCCATCATGTCTTTAAAACACAAAAATGTATTTTACCCATTATTTTCAATGGAGTTTCTGCGCTAGACTGCTGCTGCTTAGCACAGTCTTTCATCTCGTTTTACACTTGAACAACTAAATGAATGCTTAAGTCTATTTAACTGATTGTGTTTTCATTCATTCATTCATTTTCCTTCGGCTTAGTCCCTTTATTCATCAGGGGTTGCCACAGCGGAATGAACCGCTAACTTATCCAGCATATGTTTTACACAGCGGATGCCCTTCCAGCTGCAACCCAGTACAGGCATCGATGCTGTAAAAGGAACCTTATGAAATTGAAAATAGTCACATTAATCTTTCATCAGAAGTTTAACGCTAAACACTGAAAAACACTAGCTGTGCATATAGCCCATTCTTGAGTTTTTGGGGGGACAACTTTGTTTCATGTTCAATCCACTTAAATTTGTAAAAACTACTAAGTTAACTTAATTCCTTCATGTTGTCCCAACACAAATCAGTTATGTGGAACCCAACATTTTTTTTTTTACAGTGTACAACACTCTTTACATGCTGATTAGTTATTCAAAATATAATAAAATACCTTTTATTTCTACAATATATCATTCTTTTGGACTTTCAAATATCATTATTATATAGGTATTTGTTATTTAAACCATTTGTGCACAAAATCTGTTTAACTGTTGTTTTTTTTTCCAAAGAATTTTTTTTTAGCAAGGATGCAGTAAATATTTATTCAAGTGACATTTTGTATTTGCACACTCTTGTATTATTGAACATTTGCTCAGTTTATGCATTTTATACTTTTTATCAAATAAGAAGCACCTCAAATAGTAAGCCATCATCACATTAATAAATATATTAACAAATAACTATTTTACAAAGCAAAACCACACTACACTTCCAAATCTAGAGGATTTTGTTTAGAAAAGATTTATATTGTATAATTTTTTTGTCAAGTGTTAAAAAGAATTCAGTCACTTTCTGAATACTTTTGTCAGATCTCGTGCAGCGTTCTGTTTTCCTTTCAATTTATGAGTGTCATTTGTGAATTGAGGTGTACCTTGCATCTCATTTTGAGCTTCCTTAGGTTACAAGAGTTACCTGTGTGTGTGTGTGCGCGTGCGTGCGCGCGTGTTAGCTGTGGTTTAGCTAGACTTTTAGACTTTTTCACATGCCAATGCTATGAACTGCTTCAGAACAAAGACCTCCAGTGTTTGCATATAGGGAAACATCGGTTGCATCTGCACTTTGATTTGCAGATGAAGATTATGTCTTTGAATCCCAACTATACTGAGCATGTGAATGTTTTAAAATGGACTTTCAGTCAAATGGCTGTATCCCTGAATCACACAGGCTTTCCCAAAAAGTCTTTTACCGTTTTAAAAAAACAGGGATTGAGCTATTTAGCTACGGCATTGCTGGCCAATGAATTCTCAACCTTTTTTTTGTCGTGTCATTTCCTTCCCAGAATACTAACCTCAGCGCTCAGGACCACGAAAACATCATTGTGGTGAGTGGGGCTGCTTTTTTTTTTTTTTGTAACGTAGAAAATATGAAGATGCATGTTGCATTCACATAAGAGCATGTTAAACTCCATTGCTAACAAAGGCAGGGTTACGTAATGTGTCTTGAGGCTCAGTGAAAAACGCTCTAGAATAAAATTGATTTGAAAATGGAGTGAACTGCCATAGAAATAGGGCTTGAATGCACACATTTGCTGAAGGTTGCGCACTTCCTTAAAGCATGGCTGAAAAAGCAGCAAGACTCTGCATGTCTGTGGGGAAGGTGACTAATGGTTCAAATCTGTCTGTAGGCCATCGCACCCCTGCTGGAGAATAACCACCCTCCCCCTGATCTGTGCGAATTCTTCTGCAAGGTAAATCTAAGGGTTCTCAATTATTTATTTATTTTATTACTATTATTTTATGAATACATTTTTTATTGCTGGTTTTAGTTTTTCATTTCTTTTGTATATAAATGCAGTGCTCAGTATATATGAGTACAGCCCCCACAAATCTCTCATTTAAATTAATATTTTCTATAGGATGCTTTACAATATTATATTTGTGCATATACATTAGATTAGTCAGTACTTAAGCCAAATCTGGAGCTAATCTAACAAAATCACTTACAATAATGGTTAAAAAATTAGTAGAACAAATTTAAATGTTAGGGAAAAATATTGAATAACATTTTCAAAAATAGCAAAAATCAAGAGAAACAAAAAATATATTCAATTTTGCTGAAATGTTGTAGTTTTTTTTTGTTTTTGTTTTTGTTATATATAATGCCTTCCATTATGAAATTACAGTTCAAGAAGACATTGGTTGCATGAGAACATGCATCTGTTTCAGATTCAGATTTTTAAAAATTAACAAATTAGCACTATTTTATGGATATTTTTTAAATAGTTTTTTACATTACAAAAAATCTACAAAAAACAGGTACACTTAAGAATACGTAACTTTTTCCCTTTTTTAAATAAATATTTTATTGTGAGAATGTTACAGAATGTTTTCATTTCAAATAAATGCTGTTCTTTTTGAACTCTAAAAATGTTATGCAGCTTTCAGGATGCTGCATAAATGCAACAAAATGTTAAGCATTTCAACTGTTTTTAACATTGATAATGAGAATCACCAGAAAAGCTTTTTGAATATATATATTTTATTATAGATTTTGCAGACATAGAAAAACAAAGAAAAGACAGACAAACCAATCATATAACAATAATTTTAGCAAAATGTAAAATAAAGCATGAAACCAGGGAAAATGGCCACATACAAGACATATATGACCTACAAAAAGACACTGCAATGGATGTAAAGAGGAAAAAAAGCAACTTACAAAGCTTCAGAAATAGAACAACATTATTACTCTTTATGTTGTGTGACTGGATCCCACATTTGATAAAAATTTGCAGAGTTCCCATATCTAATTCTTTTCAAATATAAAGTGGGGGTAAGTCCAAAAAGCCAGCCAGAAAAGAGAGGCCTACTATTTTTCTTCCAGAAACAAGGGATAACTTTCTTAGCTATGATCATGCCATGCTCAAAAGGTAACCATACGTTTCAGTTGCGAGTGGAAAAGCTTTTTTTAAGATGAGAATATAACAATTGTTTTTTTAACATCTTGAGGTATGAGAACATAATAATGCTCCTGTTTTTACTGTATTTGTGATCAAATATATTGTAAAAATATTCAAAGTTTTATTATATTTTATATATAATCAAATCAATGCAGCCCTGATGAATATAAGAGACTCAAAAGCATTTAAAAAAGTTGACTGACCACAGACATATGAATGGTAGTGCATTGTGTAATGTTATTATTCGATATCAGTTTCTCAAGTAATTTCTTCTAATGGATTATATATAATTCTCTATAGTGATTATGAGGTTTATTATGTAATGTGTTCCTCTGCGCAGCACTGTAGAGAGCGTCCTCGGTCAATGGTTGTGATTGAAGTGTTCACTCCTGTGGTTCAGAGAATCCTCAAACACAACATGGTGGGTGCTGAAACTTCACTAGCCTTACTCTTGAATTCACACATACTGTATCTGCTCCCTCATCTTCTAACTCTCCTTGTCTTTTATTTTGTTCCAGGACTTCGGGAAATGCCCTAGACTCCGTCTCTTTACTCAGGAGTATATTTTGGCTCTAAATGAGCTTAACGCCGGCATGGAAGTGGTCAAGAAGTTCATTCACAGGTGAGTGGCATTTCTTTTCTTTTTTTTCGTTTCCTTATTCAAACAGACTCCTGCAAGCAAAACAGTGTAGTAACGAAAACAACTCTGCTCTTTAACCCTTATAATAACCCAGTAATATGAGTGTTTTTTTTTTTAAATGGCTTGTGCTATATTATCACCAAATACAAGATCCAATGTTTTAATCTTGTTTTCTTTCTATTAGGATAGATTTTGTTTTTATTTTTTAACCTGATTGGTCATAGGCCTCATTAATTTGAACTACTGCACCTCAGCTTTTTGAGTAATAATAAAAAAAAAACATTATTTTGTCTTATATAATTGTGTCTGTTTAAAATAACATATAAACATTTTATCATGAGAATGTTTTAATGTTTATCATTTTTAGCAGAAACCATGATCCTTGGTGATTTATGAGTTACTGTGAGTATCATATACTAAATAAAATACACAGGGTGTCCGCATGGTCTTAAAAAGTCTTAAAATGTCTTCAAATTCAAAAATAAAAATTTAGGCCTTAAAAATTCTTAAATTCACTGAAATATGGTGTTGTAGGTCTTAAATCATTTTAAAGAGGTCTTAATTTTCCTTTATGTAAAGCTACCCAATTGATCTAACACACAACAATACCAACACACCAACAATACAAGCGTTTAGCAAAACTCTATTTAAAACTCATATTATAACAGTCTGTTGTGCATACATTTGGTTTATTAAAGTTTAGAGAGGTTTTTTTAATTTATATTGAAATGAATAGAACATATTTATCTAGGCTCTGGTTGTTTTGACACTATTTAAAATATGTGGCTAATTAGAATTAGTTAAGTAGAATTAGAAATATGTGACTAATTAGAATTAGTTTTTTTTTAACTGGGGCAAGTAAAAATATATTTTTTTTCTGCTGGGCAATTTAAAAAAAATCTTAGCATTTAGCCCTATATAAGTCTGAATTTTCATTCTTAATGGTGTTAAAAAGTTCTTTAAAAGTCTTAAATTTGACTTTGTGAAACCTGCAGAAACCCTGATACAAAATGTTGTAAATATTCAGTTTTTTTCATACACATATTACCTAAATATATCATCAGAAACTATGGGTATTAATTTAGTTTGGCCTGTATATATTTCTTTTGACTTTCAAAGTGCCGTTAACCATTGATTACATTTTATGAGTCACCAAGAACCACCATTTCACCTAAAACCATTTTTTTTCTACTGACTAAAGTAATCACCTACATCTTGCATTTAGTAAATGAACAGCAAATAATACAATTTTGGTGTTAACTATCCCTTTTTATATGATATAATACGTCAAAGTTTGGAATCTTATTGCATTGTGACTAATTATGACACAATGTTACCTTATTATAGCTCCACCTTGCTTATGTACAATGAACAGGTCTTCATATTATGTACATAAACTAACATCTTTTTATCTATCAGATCATATCAGTTTAATGGTCTGTTTAGGACCAAACCCTGTGCTGACTTCCTGCTACAGCTTTGTTTTCTTTCAGCTGTCATTCTAAAACACAGAAGCTGTGCTAACCTGACCTTTTCTTCACATGTTGTGATTGTAGCATGCACGGTCCCACCGGACAGTGCCCTCATCCTCGGGTTCTCCCAAATCTCGTAGCGGTTTGCCTGGCTGCCATCTACTCCTGCTACGAAGAGTTCATCAACAGGTGTGTCCAATTCACTGCTTTCCAGCCCTTGAGATGTGATTTTACCCCCCTGAGACTAGAGCTCAAAACATTTCCCTGAATCATATTTGCTGATTCCACTGCATCATATCTACTTAAATAGTCCTAAAATACTCACACTTTCATTTCCATTTGCTTTTATTGGTCTAGATGTTTGGCGACAAACAATAGTGACGTGGTTGAAGTGACATTATTCAGTCTCACTTGTCCTGTTTGTGTGATCATTTTGGGCCTCTGGGCTGCGGTTCACCCACCTGAGAGGAATAAGGCACTATTTTCAAAAGATTCCATGATTCATGATGACTCAAGAGAATGAGACGTGTCTAAAATCACTCCCCAGGCTTCCTTGCACCATTTTTTTTTTTTATTGCTCTCGTTCACTCTCTAATGGCTTAAATTTCCATAACTACAGTTTAGGGATGTTTTAAAGGCGCACATTTACAGGTGTGGTCATTGCGTGTTTCATTTGTCATCTTTTCTGAATCAGATGACTAGTTTTTAGTCAAATAATGGATTTCAAATTCTGTGGCTGTGTAGCAAATGACACTGTGTTTTGTGTATGCCTATAATGCAAATATAGAAATTTCCCTAGAAAGGGCCTGGAACTACTATACAAATATTTCTAACAAATTAAGAATGAAAGGATGAGGTTAATCCAATATGTATTATAATATATGGAAAATGTATTCCCGATAAAACAGAACAGTGTGGTGTGTGCTGACAAACTTGAACACTATTTATACTTACTTTATGTAATGTAGTTGCCAAAAATAATTGTAATA
Source organism: Danio choprae (assembly GCA_903798125.1). Classification (NCBI taxonomy): domain Eukaryota; kingdom Metazoa; phylum Chordata; class Actinopteri; order Cypriniformes; family Danionidae; genus Danio; species Danio choprae. The sequence continues at coordinate 1,329,953 of CAIGQW010014484.1, read as the reverse complement.
TAAGTTTAATAAAATAAAGTAAAAAAAAAAAAAAGTAAAAAATATTTATACTTAAAAAATATATATATAAAAAAATGCAAAAAAACAAAAAATATAGTAAGATACAGAAGAATACAGAACTAATGTAGTTCCCCTGGTGCTAAAATAACACTGGCATTATTTTGATTAGAAGTGATTGTAAAGACTTTTTGTGTTTTACATTGTTAATAAATTATTTATAAATTTATTACATATAAATGCTGTTATTTTAAACCTTAAGTATTATAATAAGTATTAAGTATTAAAATATTAAGTATATGGGTGGCACGGTGGTGCAGTGGGTAGCACTGTCGCCTCACAGCAAGAAGGTCGCTGGTTCGAGCCTCGGCTGGGTCAGTTGGCATTTCTGTGTGGAGTTTGCATGTTCTCCCTGTGTTGGTGTGGGTTTCCTCCGGGTGCTCCGGTTTCCCCCACAAGTTCAAAGACATGCGTTATAGGTGAATTGGGTAAGCTAAATTGTCCGTAGTGTATGAGTGTGTGAATGAAAGTGTATGGGTGTTTCCCAGTGATGGGTTGCAGCTGAAAGGGCATCCGCTGCGTAAAACATATGCTGGATAAATTAGCAGTTCATTCCGCTGTGGCGACCCCTGATTAATAAAGGGACTAAGCCAAAAAGAAAATGAATGAATGAATGTTAAGTATATATATATATTAGTACGTCCAACAACAGCAAAAAATTACATGTATTTAAAAAAAATGTGTAGTACATCACAAAGAGTTACATATGTCTTACTCATTTCTTTCTCTTTCTGTTAGTCGGGACAACTCTCCCAGCCTCAAGGAAATCCGAAACGGTTGTCAGCAGCAAAGCGATAGGAAGCCACCCATGCCTATGCGTCTGCTACGGACCGAGCCTCCGACACCACCGCCGAACACCACCCTTTCCCCACCACCTGCCCTGCCGCTCTCACCTCCACCGTCCATCGTGAACTCCAGCGAGATCCTGGTGGAGCTCGAGCGCAACAACAACACGGCAAACACGCTGCACAAGGCCCCTGCAGAGGGCGACAGTGAGCCCAACCTGATCGACTGTCTGCTGGTCAGTCCTGCTCTCAACGCCCTGTCCATCCAGCTGCCCGCGCACGCCGACAGAGTCCTGGGCTGCTTCGCCCTCATCCTCAAGATGCTGTAAGAATCTTTCTGTTATTATTCTACTCTCATTTTATATCTTTCCAATTCCATCTAGTTTTATGACAGAAATAGATAATGCTAAATACATTTTCTGTTTATTGATTAGCTACTTAGATTACATTCTGTAATTTCACTAAAGTCTATATGTTAGCTTCACAAAATAGCTATGCGTTTTTGTGTGCGAGTGTGACTCATGTATGTATGCATGTATGTATGTATGTATGTATAATATATATATTCTACTTTAAATTTATTGTCATTAAAAAGTTGATTAATTACACAATGTGAATAAATGAAAAAAGCAAGTGAATTACTTACTATAATATAATTAATGTAGTATACAATATTAAATTGTGTATCATATGAATTGTTTTAAGTATGTGTACCACATGTATTGTAATTAAACTGCAATCCAACTTTCCTTTTGAGAAAGTTGTTAACTAAATAACAAGGAGCCAGATAATAATGTTATTACATAATTATTTAATTATACAATACAAAATATATAATGAGTGTAATTAAAAAATATATATTCTATGTGTAAGTTGAAAAATGTAGTAGTAGTAACTATTTAATTGCATGATTGTAAAGTATAATATAAAAGTGTTTATTGTATATTCATATACAATAACTTCAATATGTAGCTACATTTGAAAAAAAAAACTATATATATATATATATATATTACTATAACTATAAATAATCTGAAGCCACCTAAATTGCTGAAATTAAATAGACATGACATTGTTATTTGAGTCACAGAAAAAAAAGAGTACTTTGTTGGATTTGTTGTGTTAGTTGTTTGAGCTAGTCAATTCAAACTGTGCCAGTACTATTTCAAAACTGCTAATTGTCCATCATTGTGTGTAAATGTTCATTATGGGATCTAAAAAAAGCAGCTACACCAACACAGAGGCATGACCTTAGGCCAGTCTGCCTATTTCTAACAGATTCATTGAGCTGAATCTGTTTTTAGCCTTTCCCACCTCCACCTGATCCTATTGTGAAGCATCCGTTTGCAGAGCCTCCGAGGTTTCAGCTTTCACTGGCCATTCTTACATAAGATTCTTGTTTTCTTCCCATCTCTGAATCTCTAATTTCTCCATCTGGCCTTTTCTCTCTGCAGATCCGACTATGATGACTGGAGACCAGCACTGGCCAGCCTGCTTCAACCCATCCCCTTCCCCAAAGAGTAAGAGCTTTTACATCCTCCTCACCCTGATCACCGTTGCTTTCTTTGTCAACGGTTTCTTGATTTTTAATTTTAGCTATCAACTAGGGCTACGCGGTTTGAATTTAGAATCGAATAAAGATCCATTACAATCACGGCTGTGAAAAGTTTTAGTATTTAAAGTTGTAAAGTTTTATTATTACAGTTAAAGTTATACACATTGTAAACAGTGGAAGTAAATTTAGCACTTTTACAGTTAAAAATTTTAATAATAATAATACTAATAATAATAATAAAAAATTAGGAATAAAGCAGTTCTTCTTCTAACAGGATAAAAACTCGAATATGAGGAAAAATAATTGAATATATTTTTTAATGGAGTTCATAAAGAATAAATTCCCAAAAATTCTTAGAAATTAAACTCTTAATAATGTGTTGTAATATTGAAGTTTGATGTTTCAGTTAATTGAACATGTTTTGATCATTACATTTATTTGAACCTTTAAAATGGAGACCATAAAATGTTAAACTGAAACCAAGGGAATCCAGAAAAAAAATAATTATAGAAAAAAATCTGGGTGATATTTATGTTTTATAGGGCTCATATAAATATGTCCTATTATAGTTTACTTAGAAATTAAAACTGTTAAACTAAAATTGTAAAATGTTTTAATAAGCTTTTATAGCAAGACAAGTTGCAGGGATTCATATTTATAATGTTAAACATTTAAATAAATGTTTTTTTTTTTCTACTTTCTCTTCATCAGAATCCTGAAAAAGTGCATCACGGATTTAGTAGCTCAATTGTTTTTAACATTGATTGCATAATCAATACTTTTTTTTCTTGAAGCCAAGTCAGCATATTAGAAAATGTTCTAAAACATCATGAACTGAAGACTGAAGTAATGATGCTGAAGACAATTTTTTTGACACAACAGGAACAAATGAATCATTTTTAAATCAATTTAAAATAGAAACCATTTATTTAGATTTGCAATATGGTTTACAATTTTACAGTATTTTTAAAGTAAAGTGACTTCTTCTAAAATCAAAACAAATAAATAAATCTTTCCAGCCTCAAACTTTTGAACATGTGAAATATGTGAAATATGAATTGGAGTTCATATTTTGAATGCGTAGCCTACATAGTGCTACCGGGGCTCCGTGTGTACATGCGGTGGACTGGTCTCTCGGGAGAGGGAGGTCTGACGCGGAATTGTGGATTGTGCCTCTGCAGTGGTATTGTGGGTATTGGGTGAGGCGTCTCTGGTCCTCTGTGGCTCTTGTAATTGGCCCTGCAGGACACAGAACAACAGGTGGCGGGGGCTCACCTGCGCTCGTATGCCACGCCGAGCTTCCAGCCTTCATTAGAAAAAGTTAACAGCATCCCAGAGCACTCATGAAATACATGCAAAGAACATTTGATGAGGTCCTTCCAGGCACACACACACACACACACACACACACACACACACACACACACACACGCACACTTGAAACTGTAGCATCATGCGTGCTGAGGCAAGCGCGACTGCATATACACTCAGTAAGCAACTCGTGTAATTATGTGGAATGACAACACTGTCTTTTTCTTGAGTGCCTGAGTTGAGTCAATGTTTTTCACGCTTTGCTTTCTCTTCCAGGGCCCTCGCACATGCCAAATTCACAAAGTAAGTGATGGTTTTGATTTTGTTGCTATTGTTTAAATTACGCTTAAATAAAGGTTTAAGACAATGACACTGTAGGCTCTGTTTTTTTTTCATGTTTTGAAATTTTAAACTTTTATGAATTGTTTCTTTTTCAGTCAGATTTAAAAAAAACACCCAAAGTATTTTTTTTAAATGTTTCTTTTGTCACACTTGATCAATTTGTGTCTTTATATATCAAATAAAGTACATAATTTTAAAACTTTTCACAAATTATAAATTTTTTTCCTGCATTAAGGCATAAATCTCTACTTCAGCAGCACTCACATACACCAAACTATTCCCAAAATCCCTTCTGTAAAAAAAAAAAAGTCTTAATGTGTCAAAAAATGAAACAAGAATTTTGATATTGACTTAATGTTCTGATGTTCAGATTTTTATGCTAGTAATGTCAGCAATGTATTTAACAACAAGCTATAGCATGTATAATATGAGAATGAATAACCGTCTGACTGGCTTGGATGGGGATGGTTGACCTAGAAGTGAAACTAATGTCATCATTTACTCACCCTCAATGACGTTCTTCTGTGGAACAGAAAAGAAGACTAAATATATAATCACATATAAAAAATAATGAGTCAGTGATTTTTCTCAATTGGTTCCATTGTTGATTGCTTTCTAAGTTCTTTTAAATATCTTTCCACGGAAGAAACAACGTGAGGGTGAGTAAATGATCATACATAAAACATAAAGGAAGATATTTTGAAAATAGTATTGTTCCAAAAATTCTTCAAAATACTTTTTTATATTTCACGGATGAAATTTAGATTTTTCATTTTTGCCTGAACTGTACCTTTAAGAGTTGTGGTGAAAATTTGAAAGTTAGGTGTAGTCATTATGATACTTCAGTGTATAGTTCACACAAAAATCTAATTCACTCATCATTTTCCCACCCTGTTTTCAAACATGTAAGACTTTCTTAGTTCTGTGTAACAACTGCAAAAGAAAATGTCCTTACTAGACACTTTACTAAACCTTTTCAAACCTTTCCAAATTGACAAAATACACCATCAAAATATCACAAAGGTATTCCATACAACAAGGTCAAGTCTTCTAAGTGCATACTAGTAAATATTGATCTAAGCTGTAATAAATGGTGGTTCAAAAATAAAAAATGATCAAGGCCAACAATGTATCCCAGAATACCTGAGTTAGATTTTTTGCACATTTTCCATGGTTTTCATTGCATTATTTCTCATTATTGACCAATAAAAACTTGTTAAACATAACATTTTGACATTTGAAAATTAGCAAAAAAGAATCAATAATATTAAACCATTTTTTAATATACCTTTTGGTTTTTTCAGTCCCCTTAAATTGTAACTGCATGGAAAAAAAATTACCCAGAAATATGGGTTTATAGCAATGCAAAATGAATAAGCGATGACCGAATTAATACTAAATGTGTCGATATGCCTCATGTCTCCTAACAGCTCTTGTTTTTATCATTTTAACAGAGAACTGAAATATGTCATTCAGAGGTTTGCCGAAGATCCCAGACAAGAGGTGAGGCAGGAAAACCTCTGTTTGCTGAAAGGGTGTTGTTTGCTTTACAGTTTCAAACAAATGCTTGCTTAATTTTGCTACTGTAGGCTTAGTAAACAATGGTTTGTTGAGCTTCAGTCATAAGTAAACCGTATATACACGCGTGTCTTTTTCAGGTCCACTCCTGTTTGCTCAGCGTGCGCTCTGGAAAAGACGGCTGGTTCCAGCTCTACAGTCCTGGAGGCGTAGCTTGCGACGATGACGGAGAGTTGTTTGCTAGCATGGTATGAAAGCATTTGAATGCAATACGAAATGTCGCATTTAGTCTTTTGTTTTACCTCTATATTTACTGATATCACTTGTCCTTACAGGTCCACATCCTTATGGGCTCCTGCTACAAGACGAAGAAATTTCTGCTGTCGCTGGCTGAAAATAAACTGGGACCCTGCATGCTCTTGGCCCTGCGGGGGAACCAGACCATGGTGGAGGTACATATGACTATATATTGCTTAGTTTAAATTGAAATGTAGCAAGCTGCCCACCTAAGTAACATATCTAGGCTTTATGGACAGTTGGAAGGACAGTTTATGGACTGCCAAATGGCAGTTTTTAAGCTTTTGAGACCGCTAGTTTTGGTAGTCTTAGCCTAAAAGGACACATCCAGAATCACCCACAGTCTGGTCACTGACCATCTGATGACTATTGCTTTCAAAAACAACTGAAAATTAGAAATTGAAAACGCATATCTGCTCATTTATGCTATGTTTTCTCAAAAAATGTCTGGAAAATGTTGCTTTTTTCCACTTCATAGCCATCTTTTACTGTATAACTTGTTTTAGTAAAAATGTGGGCTTTGATCGACACATAAAACATAATAAAAGGTAGCTGATTAATTACAATTTTGCTAAAGCCTGAAATATATCTCAGTTTTTTCACATTATGCACATTTTTGCCATTTTCGATGCATTTTAGCCATTACGTAGCATGTGAGCACTTTACAATAATGCTTATTTGGCACTATTATGAATGTCACAATAACTTTGATATTATTTCAACTATTATGAATGTCGCAATAACTTTTGTTTTTCACCATTTTTGATGAATTTACACACATCAAACTGCGTTTTGTTGAATAGAATTGACAGTTTTAGCAATTTAGAGTTGAGGAAAATCCCAGAGTGTCCATTAATACAGTATATGTGTATTATTTTCTACAATAAAGTCCTGGTAACCTTGCATGTAGGACACAACATTCATCCGTGTGTGTGTATGTCGTGCAGATCTTGTGTTTGATGCTGGAGTATAACATCATCGAGAACAAGGACACCCAGCTTCAGATCATCTCCACCCTAGAGAGTACCCAGGTTGGCCTGCGCATGTACGAACAGCTGTGTGACAGACAGAGGGAGCTTAAAGAACTGGTGAGCATACAAATAGAGACTTCGATAAGACCACGCTCAGCCACTGCTGGCGTCACAGTCTGAGATCTGACTCTTAGTTTAACGCAGTGCTCCCATTAACACAGAAAGACACAAGTGACCCATTTACAAACTTCCTACTTTTACACTTGTAACTCACAAGCTCCACCTGCTGTTTAAATGAATCTCTGTTTCTCTGTTTAGCAAAGAAAAGGAGGCCCTACTCGACTCACTCTGCCCTCGAAATCTACGGTAAGTCTGTGTTTGTGGAAATTGCAATGTGTATTTGTGAATATTGTTATTTTATTTGTGAAACCATATAGGGCTAGGCGATATTACAAAAATCTCATATCACATATAAGTAATTTTATATCCTGATAACGATATATATCATGATATGGTATCAATATATATATATATAGATTTC
>CAIGQW010014484.1:1294436-1322176 GCA_903798125.1 Danio choprae | reverse complement strand
AATTTATTTATTTATTTCAAGATTGCAACGTTCACGCGATTCTGCTGTTATTCATATTATGAAAACATTATTAGCAAGACGTCTTATTCTCTACGTGGAAGCATCCATCGCTCCTCTCATTTGATACATGGCTAAAAGAAGTGTTTGCTTGTTGGACAAAATCAGGCTGTCACTCTGGTTCTTTAAAAACCTTCGACAAGATGTGGCACCCCCTTTTTAGGTTATCTGCTGGCTAACTCTCTTGGTCTTTAAAACGGAGCACTTATACATTTATTTATTTTATTCACATTTTTTTTTATTGATTAAATTTTTTTATTATTTTTTCCTTTTCTCGTTGTTTAACTGTTTGTGTGTATTTATTTGATCTATTTATTATTTTTTGTTTTTTGCAATGTTGTTAAGTAATAGTTCAAAATGAATGTCGTTATCATGCAGAAAATCCAATAAATAAAAAAGAAAAAAAAGAAAAAGTATTACCATAATAATGTATTTTGTAACACTATGAAATAAACAATAGTGCATAATATGAAACGACAGACTTTTTATTTTGTCCATTAGATACAGTATGTATCGTTATATTGCAGGAGTACTAAAACCATACCAGAAATTCATCCTCAAGGACTTTGTTCTTTGACTCTAGGATGCTGACTTGGCCCGTCTGCTGAGCTCTGGTTCTTTTGGTAACCTGGAGAACCTCAGTTTGGCCTTCACCAACGTCACCAGTGCCTGTGCCGAACAGCTCATCAAACTGCCATCTCTCAAACAGCTCAACCTGTGGTCCACACAGGTCTGTTTACATCTGCTTGGTTAAACGTTTAAGAAAATCTTTACTATTGTGGGACACATTTTATTTTAAAGTATGGTTCTTGGTATTTACAAACCATTAACTATGACTTTTGCCTCAATAAACTCTTAAAATGCTTATTTTTAATAGTTGTTAGGTTCGTAGTTGGATTTTAGGTATTAGGTAGGATTAGGGATGTAGAATAAGATCATGCAGAATATGTACTTGAGTATTAATAAACAACTCAGATCTTAATAACACAGTTAATAATAATACAGTTAATAAGCCACTAGTTAATAGTGAGAACTAAAGTTAAGTGTTAGCCTATTCTAGCACGTTTCAAAGAATGAGCATGAAGAAACATCACAGTTCTTTAGAAACACTTTATATAAGTGGGGTATAGACCAGATTTCAGTGTCTGCATCAAAAAGTGCTTTTATATACATAAAAGTATATTAAATGTAAGTAAAGTGTCTGTTTTAATGTCCGTGAAAATTAAATGTTAAAATATTAAAATGCATCCTCATCCTCAAGATACATTCATGTAAAAATTAAACTGTCCTTATTTTGACCAGTACTTATTCGAATATATAAAAGTAGTTGTCATCATATTAAATTTCATTATGTTATAGAGTATTAACAAGGCTTGATGAGTGGTAAAAACTGGACTGGATGACAGTATTTTGGCACTATCATTCTTAAATAGAATCTTGTAATGGGTTATTAAATTATTATTATTATTTTAAATATGCCTGATAAGATTTTTGGTGTATAAACTATTGTTACACTGAGTGACATTTTAGTTTTCGTGTCTTCTGTAAGATGGCTCTATTTGTGTTAAAATAAAATGAAAATAATCAAGACACATTATAATTATAATTAATGGAAAAATAACAGTTTGACACTTTTATTGATTTGATGCTGAAACAATCAGTTTTTGTATTTGGCCCATATACCATTCAATTTGATCAAATAAAATAACATTTGATTGATTTAATTGAAATAAATAAATACATTCAATAAACCCCCTTTGTATTTGAATATATTTTAAAGTTGAATCTTTCCTGTGATGCTCAACATGCATTTCTTATTATCACTGCTTTTTAAAAAAAGTATTTATTTACTTTTTTACAGCTTTTATTTAAAATAGAAATATTTTGGAACATTGTAAATGTCATTGCTGTCACTTTTCAGCAATTTCATGCATGTTTTGTTATGCAAATGTTTTTATTGATTTGTTTTGTGTGTTTTAGTTTGGAGACGCGGGTCTTCGTTTGCTATCAGAGCATCTGGCGTGTCTGCAGGTTTTGAACTTGTGCGAGACTCCAGTGACAGACGCAGGCCTGCTTTCCCTCAGCTGTAAGAGGACATTCACATACATCTTACACCCAATTACCTACAAAAAAAACTAAAAAATTACCTAAAAGAAAAACAGCTGCTGCCAAAATGAAACCGGTTGGATTTATAATCTCTTGATCTAAAACAATTCCAACCGTCTTTTCAGTTCTGTCATGATTTACAGTCCATCATGTCCTTCCAGACCAGTATGGCTGACTTTCTTTCTTCTGTGGAACACAATGTCTGAGCTCCTGTTTTTCATACACTTTTACAGAAGTTGCTGATTTATACCATCGAACTCCCCAGTATCATAAAATATGACTCTCGTCTTCTGAAGCCAGTCATTGTTCAAGAATAATCTCGCTCTCCACCACAGATCTCAAATGTCATTTTTAGTGCATAGCGCAATAACCAGTGGTTTTTGCCATCAGTGAAGTCAAGGAAATGTGGTTGCGTGTCTAAAGGCACCATTCTTATTGAACACAAGCACAAATGAGATGTAATAGAAGATGAGCTATCAGCTTTCAATAGCACCTTTTTTTAAGGTGCGATGTGAATCATATAAAAACCATCATCTGCTTTTGTTGTGAAGGTCTGAGGAGATCTGTAAATGATAACATAATTCATTTTTTGATGTACTATATGTTTCTAATTTACACTTTTTATTACGTTTTGATTGCATTAATTAATGGTTTGTATTAGTTAACGTGTAGGACAGTTAACTTATTGCAACATTTGCCTTGCAGCGATGAAAAGTCTGTGCAGTCTGAATATGAACAGTACTAAACTCACAGCAGACACCTATGAGGACCTGAAGGTAAGAGGATCATTACTTTAGCAGAAACATGAATTTAAAGTTGAAGTGTATGATATTAAAGGTCCCATGAAGTGCTTTGAAATGTGTAGTTTTTTATTCGATGTTTGACGTAATCTCAACTGAGGGTGGGACATAGAGTAGCTCCTCCCCGTAAAAAAAAACAGCCAATAGCATTTCGTTTTATCACAGCTCTGCCAGTGAGAGTGGTTGAGCTCAAGCGCATCTAATGAAAAGTGCCTTAAAGGGGGCGGAACATGTTAGATGCTAGAGAGTATTTGATTGGTCAAGGCTTGATAAGAAACTAAAGTATGACATGATGTGGAAAAAATGGTTGATCGATTTAGTTGATTGAAGTGACATACTGCAAGCTTTACGTGTTTATATTTGTTTTATATCTTGTAAATGCTTAAAGTAAAGGAAATTAAAGTAAAGGTCCTGTGAAAATTTAAATTTCCGTTTAAATCTCCCATCCCAGTTTAATATACCAAAAGTGAAACTTCTTTTAAAGGTTTGGGGTCAGTGAGTTTTTATTTTTTGGTATTTAACAAGACAATACATAGTATATAATACAGAATAACTGTCAGAATATAGTACAGAATAATACAGAATAAAAAAAAATTCAAACAAACATATCCTGAAAAAATTAAGCTAGGTTACAAATAAATGAGCAAATAAGAGTAAAAATAAACTGTTTAAATAGATGAAAAGATCAAGAGTCAATATACCCTCTATCCAGTAGTTTACTGTGTATTAGATCTGGGATCAACAGAACAGGGCAAGCCTTTGATATAGTCCAAAACAGGATTCCAGGTCTTGTAATTTAAGAGATCCTGCAAGTAAACATTATGACTTCTCAAGTTTTTTGCAGCTAAAGATTTCTCAAATCCACATATCATGTGATGGAGGAATGACCTGTTTCAGTTTGAGAAGAATGGCTCGTCTAGCTAAAAGAGTCTCTTTATTTTATTTTATTGCATTAAATTGTGCAAAATTAAAGACAGCAAAGGTGTTTGTTACAAAACATTTTAGAATAAAATTGTATTAATTAAGAAAAGCGTTATGCAGTGTTTATAGTCGTTTGTGCCGGTACCTGCCGGTATGCAAAACTTTACAAACTCACAAAGAAACACTTTCCTTGTTTTGTAAATGTACTCCCATATGAATAAATGGCTTCTGAAAAATCAGCTTCGAAATCACAGTAATAAATTCTATTTTGGCAAATATCAACCCAAGCTTTTAAACCCAAGCTTTCAAACCCAAGCATCAACCCAATACACACTGAGAAATAATTGTTTTAGCCATTTATTTGTGTTCCTGATACCATACTGAGCAACTTTAGTCTTTTTATTTTAATGTTGATCCATTCATTAAAGGTCAACCATGCTGTTACAATGCCTGTTAAAATAATATTAAATAATAAAATAATAATAATAAAAAAATCGTTTTGACATGTTTTTTTAAAGTTATCAGGATGAATGTACAATGTGCTTTCAGAAATATTATTAGAGGCAAGTTTTACAAAGAATGTGCCATTGGTTATAGTACTTCAAAAGCAATACATAAACAATAATAGCAAAAAGATTCACTAATCATTTACTAGATAAATAAACACAATATTTTAAGAGCAAAATAATAATAAAAAAATTATAATCATAGATGGATAGATGGATGGATAGATAGATATATGATAGATAGAGGCAAATAAATGTTTTTAATTGTAATAATAATTTTTATAATTAATAATATAAATAAAATATATAATCATGATAGTTTTTATCTAATAATCGTGATAATCATAGTTATAATCATGATAGTCATTAAAGTTTTTTTTTTTAATTGTAATAATATTTCACAAAATTGTTGTTTTACTGTGTTTTATATCAAATAAATGCAACTTTAAAGATACAGATCCAAACTTTTGGACAGCTGTGCAAGTTCATTGGTTAATTTCGCCCAAATATGCTGCTTTTGACAACTGTTTTTCAGTTTATTACAATCCTTACAGCCAGCACAAAACAGCAACTTTATCCTGACCAAAAGTATGAGTTTGCATACTTCACAATAGCAGAGTGGGGGAGAGGAGTGTTCAAAAAAACAAATCTGAACTGTCAAATTTTCCACTTCCATTTGGTCTCTCTAATGGAGTAGAAACGACACGCTTCACCTTTAACTCTTATCACGCTCCCAGTACTTTATTGCCCATATGCATATAGTGATTTACACAAGCACAACATGTTCCTGGTTCAGCTATCAATCGATGGTAACCTTGACTGTAAAATCTGAGTGGAATGATGGGTCGATAGGAATGCTGTTCCAGGAACGGATGTTGAACCAGGAACATGTCACATTATAAACATCTCACCATCTAAACCTCTCTCTATCTCTCTCTTCCCAAAGGCCAAACTACCCAATCTAAAGGAAGTGGACGTTCGCTACACTGAGGCATGGTGAACGCAACACATGGAGGAGATTTATAGACAACAGAAAGTCGCTTCTACATCATCCGAATACGACATAATCAAGAAAGGATGACTGTATTTATTCAAACAAGGACCTTGTGATATCATAAACGCTCAAAAATCATCTAGTGTCTCATCAGAAAACAAGGACGCTCTTCAAAGCGGCATCTGAATGCGAGAACATGTTTCACGACATCATCAAATGGCACAGGAACCTTTCTAATGACATCATCAGGGGACTTTTTTCTCTCTGAAACCCCCTCAGAGGAGCAACGTCCCTCGTTTTAACCTGTAACTGGCGTCCCTTTTTTGTCCCCTAAAAAGACAAGTTGATTCGTCCTTTTTCTCCTTGAACCACCTGGAGCCATTTCCCCTGTGGTACCAGCATCTGGTGAAGGCCTGAATATTCAGAGCCACATTCCAGTACAGTTTTGATATCACCTCCTGTGTGGAAAGCCATTTCCACTTTGTTATTTTTGTTTATTGTTTTCGTTCTTGTTACATGTGTGCTTGGTCCTCTCGGTTCAGAGTCCGTCAGTCACTGCATTCTCACAGGAGAGAATGCTGGAGACTAAAAATGTTGTTCACTTCTCGACACGTTCATCTCTCTATCTCTATCGCTCTGAAAATCATTTTTATCAACTTGAATAAGCATATTTTTCCATACACTGCTTTCATATATGTGTGTGTGTGTTTGTATAGAAAATCGACTCCATTTTTAATGCGGACATGTCAGGGGCTTTGCTCAGAAAAAAAAGACATCTATTTTGTTTGTCATTTTCTTTCTCCTCTTCTTTTTTTAGCCACATTGTACAGTGTAATTTTAATTTCACACCCGTATTTAAGAGAACATCGTCCAGGAAGTAGACTGGGACTACTTCCCCTTTTTTCTGATCCCTTTTGTCAAGCATACTGAACCAAGATGGTGCCTAAAACATTGTTTTTCTGTAAAGATTGCGTCACCTACCAACTCTGAGGATAAGTCTGCTAAAGATGTACATAGAAACATTATGGACTTTTAAAACAGATTAATAGGCTTTATTATTCTCTGTAAACTCCGCCTCTAGTGGTCAATAGGAGTCCACCACGAGCGTCCTGCCACAACGGTCGACAATGTTCGCATATTTATATCAAATCGAGCCAAGATTTGTGCTATGTTATGCAGTTCAACCTTTTTATATTTCGTTTTTCTCGCTTTTGTGATCGACGTATACTTTATGACCACTGTAATAAGTTACAGTCAATAGCTTGACTAATGAGGCAGATCTTGTAAAAAGAAAAAAAAATTATCTCACAAAGACGGTTGGAAGTAAACAATCGATTGCCGTCGTAACTTAAATCGAGAAGTTTTCTTATGTTTACAAAGGCGCGTCTGTCTCAACTCCCACTTTGAAATATATCTAGACAGAGTCGCAGCCCCGTCTTGAAAGTAGCAGTTTTCATAGGTCCAGCTTGTGTGTGTGTGTGTGCGTGTGTTTGGTTTCATACAGATATAGATGCCGTCCGGAGATGGGGGGAGGAGGCGATCTGTACTGGGTGCCATAATGGCGCTAACTTTTGTTCTGCCATCTTGCGTAGTTGCATACTGTATAATGTACATATGAGTGTATATAATTTCCCAAGTTCTCTTTCTCTCAAGATTTTGAGAGACTCATTGTTGCCTTTTCGTTTTTGAGATTCATGCATACGGTCACCTATATATATTTTTTGGATCCCTTTCCCGCTCCCAGACCAAGTGCACTGTTATCGTATTTGAACTCTTCGTCTTTTTTTCTGACGTTTTATCCATTTTTGTTGGCTGTTTGTTTGTTAATTCTCTCTTTGAATGTTGCAATTTGATCATACAGATTTTAATATAAGGGTAAAATCACTAGCCCCCCTTCAACCACTTACCACATGGATCAATGTGCGTTTCTAAAAGTGAAAGATGGACAGAGTTGGTGTGCGTGGAGTAAACCGATGGATTCAATTTGAGAGTGTGTGTGTTATTAAGGTGCGTTTGTGAGTGGACTTGAACCTGTGCCATTCTGTACACTGAGGAAACTCAAGCCGTGGTAATGTGATTGATATTTCGTAATGGTCTTCGATTTTAACAGCGGACCATTTTTCGGGAAGGATTTAGGGGGCTGGGTTTCCCCCCCAGCCTTCATTTTGTTAAAAAAAACAAAAAAACTAAGCCATCTCTTTTGATGATGGCTAATCTATTGGATACTTCAGTCAGCTGATTATTCATTTGTAATATCCTGTGGAGCTCACTGTGCTATCTGTGTTTTCAGTGTCTCGTTATCAACAGCATATTATAACGTTTTATTATTTTCATCATCATCTTTTAGTTTTTCTTTTGAAGCGCGCTTTTTGCTATGTTGAATTGAGACTGAGTCTTAATGTGATGTGAGTGGGGGTCCCCGTGGCCCAGTGGTGTACATACAGAACGAACTACATTTCCCATGACTCCTGGAGTTTCTGCAGATAGAACTGCTGCCCTTATTTCTTCTGTGTTTTTCTGCTTCTATCCTCAGCTGGGTTGCTGCTGCTGCTGCTCTGTGGCTGTTGTAATGAGAACACACAACCTTCAACAGGAAAATAAGCCTAATATGTGAACCAGTTTCAATCAAAATAAACTGTCTGTGAATATGTTTCAAATAGAAAGCTTCCAAAGTTTGTTTATTGGCGAGTTTTACTTGAACATTCAGTAGTTTTGTAGTTAATGATTTGTTATGTTCAAACAAGCACTTATTTTTATGCTCATTAAATGATGCATTTGGGGGGATATTATGGACCCCAAAGCATGAAAAGATTTATCTTATTATTAATACACATTTACAGTGCTCAGCATATACGAGTACACCCCATTTTGGCCAAATGAATATTTTTCTCCATTTCTCAGTGAATATGGGCAGTGTATTTTGGTGCATTTAAACAAAACATTTATTAAATGGATATATTTATTAATATAATATTTTAGTCACCAAACATATTTAGAAATTGAAAGATAATACAAATAAATTCAAGCAAAATATTGCAAAAAAAAATTACAACCTACAAAATTTCAACTAAATATTTCCATTGTTTTGTTTCTCTTGATTTTTCCTCCTTTTTTAAACGTGTATTTAATATTTTTCTATAACATAAATTTGGGTGTACTCGTTTTTGGACCATTATCATAAGTGATTTTGTTAGAAGCTCCAGATTTGGCTTCAGTACTGACTAATCTAATGTATATGCACAAATATTGTATAGCTTCCTATTAAAAATATGAATTTTAAAGATAGATTTGTGAGGGGTGTACTTATATATGCTGAGCACTGTATATATACAATGTAAATTTTATTCCCAGTGTAGTATGTGAACCATTTTGTAACTGCACACACATTGTAAAAATGTACAGATCATGCAAAAGAATTCAAATGCATTTGTGTACTACACTTCTGGCAAAATCCATTATTAATCCATTATCCATTATTAAATCCATTATTACTATTTACATACTATAGCATATGCATAAAAACGTATTCAATTTATTTAGATTATCACTGCATAAAATATGCATGCGATGATCCAGAACCCGGAGCGTGTCCTCCAAAAGCAGAAGACAAAAACCCACATCCTGCTTTTCAGCATTTTCACACACTGACAGGTCTGCTAGCTTCTTGTGGTTAGGGCTTGTTAACTTTACACCTGTTGACAAAATAGATTAGTTAATACTGACCGGAATGAGGAAAATGTGTTATTTTAGATTAGGCTGTTATACGTTTCTGGCGGCGATACTGTTCTCATATCAGCAGGTTCGAGGTTAACGTTCACTAATCTAAAAGAAAAATGGCCCTTCTAATTTCCAAATGCGTTTGTTGAAACCCAGGATACAGGTAAAGCTCATTCCAAAAATCTCTGGATTTCTAACACTACTTTAAGCCTGAATGGATACACAAGTTCTGCTTATTCAGACGTCTGTATTTTAGTGCTTTGAATTTATATTACATGTGCTACATTACTGATGGTAAAAACAATCAAGGCATTGGCCCTCATTCATCAATACCGTCTAAAGAATGTTTTAAACATGTTTTTAAGCAGCAGAATTGTTTGCACAAGCGCCTCATAATAATGGTGAATTCCATGTCTTATTTTATGCTCATTAAATGATGCATTTTGCAGGATATTATGAACCCCAAAACATGAAAAGATTTATACATAATAGAAATGATATAGAAATATACATCTTTTTTTAGATATTATGCCTGAAGTGCACTAGATCTGCATGATTCTGGATAAATAGAGAATCAGGATTGTTTAAATTAGATCATGATTCTGAATGAAAATAAATCAATTAAAAAATACACAAATTTACTAAAGATTCTGACAGTTTTATTTGCTGCAATCAATTTTTTAATATTAAATAAAAATACATTTTCATTCCAATTTCTTAAAAAAAAAAACATGCATTGTTTTTGAAAAATTCCATGTCTTAAATGAAAGTGCATGCCAATGTTTCTAAATTAGCATAGGAAATGCCCTACAATCTCCTATAAGAAAGGGAATGACATCTTAGGGTTATGTGGAAGGAAAGTTTAAAGACCTCTTTAAAAAATATATATATATATATATATTTTTTTTTACAGAAACTTTACATATTATAGATATAGATATACTACTTTATATATTATATTTATATATTTGTAGATATATTACTTTATATACATATAGATATATTACTTTACAGCCATTTATCTTATTCGCCATACAAATGAATAATCAATAAATCAATATATATGTATGACTGGTCTGGAGTGTTCGTAGATTATTTTGTTGGTTAAAAACAAGTTTCAGATAAAAAAAAAAAACATGTCAGATTCTTAGCAATCTGGTTTAACAACATAATTGTTTATAAGAATGGTTGGTGAATGAGGCCCATTGTCTTTTTGGGAAAATTTGGATCAGGCATTCTTCATAATGTGTTTATGTTTAACAGAAAAAGCTGAACATATTTGAAATAATGAGAGTGTGAACAGATTTTGTTTGGGAGGGGGTGAACTCAACTGTTTCTTTCTCACCTCATAATGCTGTACATGCACCAGAAGAGATGCAAGCTGTAGATTTTCACTAAATCTGTTCTTCAGCGGGACAGACCGATAACCTAATAAAACAAGGAACAGATAAGATTTGACAATAAGATTAATAAGATAAAATAATAAGATTAAAAGAGCATAGTGCAACCCCACAATATAAAAACAATAGTATTTGTCATGTACATTTTTTCACTCTGTCCCTATTCTTCAAAAAACTAGCTTTAATTATTATTTAAATATCAATCATTTAAATATCAGTCATTTTAATGATTTAGTATATAATAAAATGGTGTGTGATTACTTAATTCTTTTATATTTTAAAAGGTATATATTAGAATAGGTATGGTGTATAATATTTAGATAAATCTGTTGCACTGAATCATTACATTCACCCATATTTTGACATTTTTTGTGACGTTAATTTCATGCAAACCCCAAAATGTGACAACTCAATCAACTAAACCATCAAATCTAAAGTATGTTAAATAATCGTAAGCTCAAAAGTGTATTCAGATGGATTTACCTGAGCAAATACATTTAAAAGGAAAAGTGGCCTGTGCAAGAAACTTGGCACCAGAGAATGTGTCCTCCTCGAAAACCACAAAGCGCAGGAAGGCCAAGTCTGGCTCATTTACTTCAAAGCATTTGGGTGGATTCATTGGGCCCAACCACACTGGATTCAGTCCATTATTATCTGGAAAGATACCAGCAGTCATCAACAGAGCCGTCAACTAAAAGTAATGTTGCTTATAATAACTCTTGTTTCCACTGTCTTACTGAAGAAGGTAGTTTTGAAAGTGTAGTCTTCAGCTTGACCTGAATTTGGCCACAACTCAACCTGGACAAACGGACTGATGGTCTGGTCTGAGTCGGGCAGATGTCTGGCTGCTAACACCTGCAGAAAACCAAAGACAATTCATAATATTTTTTGACAATTGTGACCTACCTCATAGATATGGATAGCCAACAATGATTATTTACACATGTAGAGCTTGAAAGAAAATGCTTAAACATGATGAAAGTAAATGGAATATGCTGAGCTCCTAAACGAAATTAATTTCTCCCTTGGAGTCCACAAATAAAATACAGTTTTGATACGACATGAGAGCGAGATAGTGTAATCAATAATTATAGCCATAACTTAACAAAACTTCAAACTAAGGACACTTCAAAAAGCCACCAAATTAACTAAAATGCCCCATAAATGTAAGACAAGAAGCAAAAACTATATTACGTGATGTAAATGTGAAAATGCGCTGAGCCTTAAAAAACCAATCGCATAAGTTTCTGTTGAGCTTCTGATTGGCAAGAGCCAATCAGACGCGTTTAGATTAGTCATCGCTACATCACTGGAGTTTTGTTGATTGAGCGCGCGGTTGTTCGGTAACGTTAGCTCATAAACAAACAACAAAAGTTGCTTAAACATAGCAAGTAAGATATTAATTTCGCGGCTTCAGTGATTACAGGACTTTGAGCAAAATTTGTGTTTGACTAACGTTTTGGACCAGCATGTTTTTGTCTGTGTAAGTTATATTGCCAAATTAAGTGTCATTAACGCCAAACACTTAAACGTTTTATGTATTCTAACAATCGACGTCCTTATTATATTACCATAAAAAATAACGGAAATGATGATAATAATCCTTTTTAGGAAGATATTTTACACTCCTACTGTGTTTTAATATATATATATATTTACACATTTACCTACAATTTTAAACAGTTGTTATTGGTAACCGTTTAATTGAGTGAATTATTAGACATACAACACATATACAATACATATACAGTTAAAAATATATAGAAAATGCAATTATGATGATAAAAAAGGCCCTGGAGAGATCATGTCTAGTGGGCATATAGTATACTTTTATTGAAACTGATTTAACAGACAATATCAAGTGTGAAGTAATAGTAAGAAATTCACCCTGAAAATCTATTAGCTCCTTGAAACTGAATGAACATGATGTGCAGTGTAAAGCAAATAAAGGTGATTTACTCTGATTCGGATGTTTTGTTTTGCAGGCTTCCTCTTGGTTGGATCTCGCATCCACTCTGGTTTAAGCACATAACCCGTGCCTCCATTCAAACTGAAGAGAGCACTGTTCATCTGCATGAACTTATCTAAAGAGAGGGTAAGATTTATTAGACATGTTTATTGGAGACCGGCGCTTGAGTTTAAAAATCATATAGGGACGCTGCAGCAGACTTTAATGTAAACTCTTCCTCCAAGTAGAGTCACGGTGGAGCAATAGTTTCAAGAGAAAGTCAAAATGTTTATAGCTAACTCTCCCAATAATGACTAATAATGGGACGTGGGGTTAATGGCTCAGATATTTGAAGAGAACTCTTGAGAGGATTGATCGTTAATGTATTTTTCTTATCTAAATATCCTCGATGATGCGATGAGCAAATTAATCTGGTTGTTGAAGGCCACGTTTGCAACATTCTCCATCCAAACAGAACTATGGCCCTCTATCACCCTCTTGTGTCCTAAGGTTTGTTCGTGATGCAGGAAATGTATGCACAGCCAAATATAACATCCCTATTTAAATTGTATGAACATTCCCCTTTTTGCGTAATAAACTCATATTCCGCGATAAGCTTTTGCTTGACTTTTTTTTGCCAAATAATTAAATAGCTTAAAGAGACAGTTCACCCAAAAAAGAAAATGTACTCACTATTATGAGTTTCTTTCTTATGTTGAACACAACAAAAAATATATATTTTGAAGAAAGCTGGATGGCACGGTGGCTCAGTGGTTAGCACTGTTGCCTCATAGCAAGAAGGTTGCTGGTTCGAGTCCCAGCTGGGCCAGTTGGAATATCTGTGTTTATCTGTGGAATATCAAGTTTGCATGTTCTCCCAATGTTGGCGTCGGTTTATTTCAGGTGCTCCGGTTTCCCCCACAGACCAAAGACATGCACTATAAGTGAATTGGGTAAACCAAATTAGTCATAGTGTATGTGTGTGAATGTGAGAGAATGTGGGTTGCGGCTGAAAGGGCATCTGCTGCGTAAAACATAAGCCAAAATAGTTGGCGGTTCATTCTGCTGTGGCGACCCCTGATAAATAAGGGTGTTGTATAGTCAGATGGGTTTGACGTGATGACCTGTAGAGGGCAGATTAATGATCTTGTGTATGCTTAAAAAGCAGTGAAGAAGAATGTCATATGTGTGTGTCTTGCCAGCCACCTGTGATGTAATCAGAACATTGTTTGAACAACTTCCAAGTAAATGCTGAAGCAGAATTGACTCTTGTCTCTGTAAGTTATTACAAAGGAACTAAGCCAAAGGAAAATGAATGAAGAAAGCTGAAAACCAGTAACCATTGACTTCCATTGTAGGAAAAACAAATATTATGGAAGTCAATGGTTACAGATTTTCAGCTTTCTTTAAATGATCTCTTTTTTGTGTTCAACAGAAGAAAGAAACTTCTTTCTTTTTGAAGAAAGTGACAGGTTTGTAACAAGTGAAGGGTGAGTAAATTATGGCAGAAGTTTCAGTTTTGGGTGAACTATCGCTTAACCAGTTTAGTGTTTCCACTTTCCAATATAGCACATTCCTCTTATTTCAGTTATTTAATTAAACTTATAGTGTGATTCAAAGCAAATAATGTGCAAGTGTCACCTCTGGACATCAGTTTTGGCTATTACTGTACACAATACAGTTCAAAAAGTAGGAGTTTTAATTCTTTTTTAATTGATAGAAGTTAAAAAATTGATATCTATAAATGTAGTTCTCATTCTACTTATTAAATAATCATCAAAATAATCCACAAAAATATAAGGCAGCACAAATATAAACTATAAGAATAATTAATAATGAGACTTCCTTGTAAACTTTAAAAAAAAAGATTGTACCTACCATCAGTTTGGAAGTTCAGAGCCACCATTTGGCAGCCTAATTTCCACGCAGGACAGGGGTCAAAGTTGGAGGAATCAACTCTGCCACCGCAGGGATAAACACGGGTCAGTGCTGTGCGGTTGTACTCTGCAATGCAGTCTGATTTCTCCACTCCACTTTCATTCCCCTCTTTTGGAATCATGTTATATGGAAGCGAGCGGACCTCTTTGTAGTTGTAATTTTCTGAGAGGTCATAAAAAGTGCAGAATAGAATTATAAATGAATGAAATGTCAGGTTCACCCACCTTTCTGAAATGTTTTGAGTGTGGCCTGGAAATTGCTTTGCTGATGTGTGTGATACTGTACAGCTGCTTTTCATTTTAGTTTCTTTCATTTTTGGGGGGGAGTTCGATTTTCCTGGAAATTACAGTACATACCGAAGGTCTTTTTTTTGATAGATTGGCAGTAAACCACCATGTTTGACATCTCGACGGCTATTTTGGTTTTGGACTCCACTTCTGCTTTTCTCTGTTTTGAGAAGTTAGGGAGATATTGTCATTGCATAGATGCAGATAATTCAATTATATGTAAATCTAGACAGAAAGACACACTATATATCGGTAATTTGTGCAGAATCTCAGATAAAAGTTTGATAAACTGACTGCTTTCTCCAAACTTTGCTCCCTTTGGATGATGTTCAGAATGACCAGGTACCATTCGTCCAACTGCTCCACGATCTCACATGTGAACTCAGTTAGCTTTTGGTTCTCCTTATTCAACAGGGTCACTACGAGGGGTCTGCCATGTTTGGCTTTGCGTGCTGAAGAGAATGGTCAACAAGAGAGCTTTTTTGAGTTATTTTGTTAATCAGTGGAGATTTTGTTATAGAATACAAACTATTGGAAAAACAAAAATAATCCTTCTCACATTACTTTTAAATTCAGCTTCAATTTGTAGTCATCATGTAAACTGTATGTGTACAGAGCATATTCACAACAAAGTCTTACCAGCATTGCATTTTGCTATGTCCACCACACCTTTACATTGGTTACCTAATGGATTTTCTTCACTAACCTGAAAAAAAAGCAAATCTGGTTTGAGTATATACATCTATGTATATGAACACAATTGTCTATTTCTGTTTCATAAATAACTAAAATAGATATTTGACCCAATATAAAATATATGAATTCATATTAAACATGACTTAAATTATTAAATAAATGCCATTATTTGAATAATTTATAATTATTCATTATATATTTTATATAATGATAATTAATTATAATTATTATAATTATATTAGTAAATGTGTAAAAACGGGGGCAGCACGGTGACGCAGTGGGTAGCACAATCGCCTCACAGCTAGAAGGTCACTGGTTCAAGACCCGGCTGGGTCAGTTAGCGTTTCTGTGTGGAGTTTGCATGTTCTCCCCGTGTTCGCGTGGGTTTCCTCCGGGTGCTCCGGTTTCCCCCACAAGTCCAAAGACATGCACTATAGGTGAATTAGGTAGGCTAAATTGTCCGTAGTGTATGTGTGTGAATGGGTGTGTGTGGATGTTTCCCAGTGATGGGTTGCAGCTGGAAGTAAAACATATGCTGGATAAGTTGGCGGTTCATTCCGCTGTGGCGACCCCAGATTAATAAAGGGACTAAGCCGAAATTAAAATGAATGAATGAATGAAATTGTCCGTAGTGTATGTGTGTGAATGGGTGTGTATAGATGTTTCCCAGTGATGGGTTAAAAATAAAATTAATATATGAATAATGATATATTAACTAAATCTCAGTGTAGATAGCTGAGATAATGTCACTTTGATTGATAATTTGTAATTTAAGACATTTAATACATTTAAGCTTGTCCTAAAATGTAGGCTATTATAACATCCAAATAATCTTTCAGTCATTATATGTATGAAACAAGTACCACAGTACTCACCACACTGTACTGCTCACTATGGTATGTTGAGAGATTCTCCTAAAAAAAGTTAGCAACCACAGTTTGTAAATGGTCGAAGCTATTGCATTTCTTTAAGGAATAATTCAAATATCTGGCTAATTTCTTTCTCTCCTTCACTCTCTCTCCTCTTACCATACAGAAGCGCTCCACTAACTGTGGCGTTACGGGGTAGCGTAGTTTTGTCTTGCCGCAGAAAAGCTGATTTCTAAAACAGCTGACCATACCCTCCAGACTAAAAAACGTATAGGCGTCTGCCAACACATATTTACTGCTGTTTCGGCAAATGTTGTAATGCTCGATGTCACCTTCAAATCTGAGGAACAAATAAACACAATATACATTACACAATTCAAGTAAACGAGAAAAGACTTTTTAACTTTTAAACACTGTGAGACACGAATGAGACAGAAATAATTATTTCTTATAAACACTTCATGTTCCTGCAAAAACACTGTGCAATTCTGAGTGTGCTTCACACAGGTGAGTGGGCTTAACAAACCACCTGTAGTAAACACTTTCTTTCCACTTTCCTCTCTATATGCACCAGACATTTACTTACAAACACTCTGTTACAAAGATGCAATAATAATAAATAATAAAAAGTGCTTCTTTTATCCTTATTTGTAAGTTGCTTTTAATAAAAGCATCTGCTAAATGAATAAATGTAATGTAATGCAAATCAATTAAAACAGCTGTAAACAGGGCCTATACAGTAAATGTCTGAGGACTGTAAAGAAATAAAAAAGAAATAAACTAAGAGAACCTGATGGAAAGGGCAAAGGTGTCAGTCTCTTTTCTCTGTCTGATGAGGAAAGCTCCATCTCGAGGGATCCTCAAAAGACAGTCTTCAGCTTCAGCTCGACTCATGTTACTGTAAAACCACCTAAGAATTACAAAACAATTATGGGAGAGTATATGAGTGTGTTTTCACAAGTATATCAATACCAGTAAATTTCAGTCTTGTGTGTGTGTGTGTTTGAAATGTATGTGCATTAGTAGGTTGTTTTAATATTTAAAAAATAAAAAATAAATATTTTTACCCCATGTGGTGGAGAGGCTCGCAACTGAGCCGTGGCAAGAAATTCTTGAGGCACAAGTTGAATCTGTCATAGTTGATCCTATGTTGTCTGTAATAATCGATCAAGGCACACATACTAGGAAAACGCTCTTTACTTTTCAAGAAGAAGAATGTTTTCTGATTTCCATTTTCTGAGGAACAGAAGATTCTGTAGTGCTGAATTCTCCCACGTGTCCTACAAAAATAATTCAGAATATAATGTTCATCAAAGCTATTATGAATGAAATACTACTACAGTTTGAAATAACATTTGTTTATTTGTTCCTGTGATTTGGTCATTTGTTCCTGTGACGTACTAAGGGATTTTCAGAAATCCTTCTAATTTGTTGCTTAATTGTTGTTAGTGTTGAGTCATTAATAATAATAATGGCAGTAAATCATATTTAAAGTTTCTTGGAGCAGAAAAAAGATAGCCTTGTTGGTTTGCATCATAAAATACTGTATTATACATGGCAGGTTGTACATTTTGTGGCACAGGTTTGTCAGAAAATAATTTTGTTTTGTAATTATTATCCAAATTCAAACTTTTCAAAAGCAAAAAGCAAAAGCTGAAGTGTTACCAGAGGGAGATACTATAGTTTCTGATGAACGTGTCACTCTCCCACACCAGGAAGGTTTCATCATTTCCATCCGTCCCATTGCAGTAATCATGCAGGAGTTTTTTAGCGATTATTCTGCCCTCGGCCAAACGTCCATGAAACCAGGGCTCTGACAGGTGCAGGTCTGAGCTGTCCTCAATCTTTCAGAAAGAATTCATACGCTAATATTAAAGAGTATAAATGAGTTTACCAACACAAAGACTGCAATATTCATCATCACTTACCAGTGTACTGTGTTCCTCCCACTTCTCTTCAGAATAGTACAGCTTATTATCTGAGATCACACAGTCATGCTTGTAAAACCTCTACTTTAAAAAAAAAAATATATATATATATATTATAAATTATCATCTCACTGTGAATAAGTATATAGTAAAAAAGCAGATCACATTTCAATTGATTTAAGGCACCTTATCTATTGGATCCCAGATGGAAAGCTCTCCTTCCTTCTCCACTAAGCTGTTTTCTTTAGATTTTCTTATCTGTTTTTAAAACAACTGAAAATTTTACTGACCAAAAACTGGACCCGCTAATGGAAAAATTAAAAACATATGGAAAATAAAAATGCAGATGAGAAAGACAGATGTGTAAACATATGAACCTTCTCCTTGTAAGTGTTTCCAATTTTGCTGAAGCTGTCTAATTTTATTTTCACAGCAGTGTTTCCCTTTTCTTGCTCTGGCTGTTCAGGGAAATGAGAAAATTACATATGATGCACAAAAAACTAATGCAAACAAACTCACATGCATTTATTTTGTTAGAGTGAGACCACGTGTTAGTAGCTTATCATCATTTTAATGATATTCTAATATTTCACTCACTTTGCAATACTCAAAAATATTGAAATATAATTTTTGTTCATTAGAGCAATATTTTAAGATTTACTCAATGTTTTTAGGATATAATTGGAAGTGATTCCAATTATATGTTTCCTCTCTGGTGCTTTTGTTAATTACAGTACAGGACTTTCCTGTTTTTAAATCAAATTATTATAAAAAATAACCGTTATCATTATTGCTGAGAAAAGGCCATTAGTGTGTTTTTTTTACATGGTTGTGATTAGCAGCTGTTTTTTTTTGTTTTGTTTTGTTTTTTTTTATCTCAGATGAGGCATTGTGTTTTGTGGATACCTGGATGTGCTCATTCTCTTTTATTTTCTGGTGCTGTTAAAGAGAATAAAATAGACTGAAGCAATTGGAGGATCTCTGTAGTTTAGAAATGGGTTCAACCACTGGTTTCTTTTTACCTTGATGATGATCTTGCCCTTCAGCTGGTTTGGTGAGGGTAGATGTTCTGCTTCTGGATCCAGAAGTTCAGTCAGGAGCTTGTCCTGGAAAACATCTCGTAATATCTGAGCCATCATTTTCTGTTGCTTGATATCGCAGTGTTCTTCTATAGACAGCACCACAGAATACCTGCCAAAAGAGATGTAAAATAATAGTGTTGAATTTACATACATTGAATTATAATGGCATTAAATATGTTTGTTTTTTTGATGACTAACTCAGATGTTGCGAAAGCATGTTTGTTGATGGCCTTCACCACATCCCTAAACTTTATCTTGGAGGTCATGGTTCGACCATGGTATACAACAGGTTCATCTGGACCATTCCAGCAGTCCACTGATATAGAAAAAAACAATATTAAAGGTGATGTTAGATTGATATCTAAAAATAAATTAACTTAAATTAACTGCTCATTGACTACTATAACCATGCCATTCATGAGTTTTTCACCCCTACAAATGTAAACTTGAGCTTTTTTGGTATCATCAAAACATTGAGAGTGGTCAACTCAAGATCAGTAAAGCATCTTCCAACTTGACCAACAGAGAGAGTTTGGGATATGGCAGGTTAAGCCAGAGGGTGTTTATGGCTGATGTGAAACATGGAAAAAAGAAATTCAGATTTGCTTATCTAAGTGCAAGCGAAAATTTGAAGACTTGCCAATATGCACAGAGAAAGAGATGGGGTAAAACAAGTTTAAACATTGACAGTGCTTTCACAGAATGAAGGAATTTAATGAACATTTTGGGTTTTAGACAAGGTGCCACACTAGGGGCACTATTTTAACAATCTAGGTGCATGGTCTTAAGACATGTACACTTAAGACATGTCCGAATCCACTTTTGCTATTTTAAGCATGGGAAAAATTGTAATCGCGCCTGGCGCAAAAGAGTCTTTATTCTCTTAATGAATTTTGGATGTTGGTTGGGCATAACGTCCATTAGTCTTACCTCCTATTCCCTTTAAGACAGAGTTGCGGTCACCCAAATATGCATTCATTATATTTATGTAGACAATAATAATCTTTTACATTTTAATTCTTTATTTTTTTAAATAGGTTTGTGTGCTGCTGTGCATCCATGTCTGTGTAATAAGCACTAACACACTTTCAAATTACAAAAAAATGATTAAACTGCTCCACTGACTTAAGTTGGTCAGTTAAGTTTGCAAGATGCCAACAATGAGCCTTAAAACACATTTTCTATTTAAACAACATGGCACAGGATGTGAAAAGGATACATGCGGTGGGCTGAAAATAGCAAAAAAACATTTGCGCCATGCCTGGCTCTGCATTGTGCCACATGTATGATAGGGCTCTAGTTCTTCTAAACAGTTGGGTAGAATCAGTGGCTAAATTTTGCCACATATTAGCTCCTGACTGTCAACAACACTTAACAAGTAAGTTAACACAAGGTTAGTTTTATAAAGAGAGCTTGTCAAAAAAATAGAAAAGATTCATTCATTCATTCATTTTCATTTCGGCTTAGTCCCTTTATTAATCTGGGATCGCCACAGCGGAATGAACCACCAACTTATCCAGCATATGTTTTACGCAGCGGATGCCCTTCCAGCTGCAACCCATCTCTGGGAAACATCCATACACACCCATTCACACTCATGCACTACGGACAATTTAGCTTACCCAATTCACCTATAACGCATGTCTTTGGACTTGTGGGGGAAACCGGAGCACCCGGAGGAAACCCACGCCAACACAGGGAGAACATGCAAACTCCACACAGAAAGGCCAACTGACCCAGCCGAGGCTCGAACCAGCGATCAGCGACCTTCTTGCTGTGAGGCGAACGTGCTACCCACTGCACCACTGTGAGGCCAAATAGAAAAGATTATTTTTGTAATGTTTTTAAATGTTATTTTTGTGCAGTTCTTCACACTGATTTTTAAAACATTGCCTTATCAATGCAGAAAATGAAGCAGAAAAGTTAAATATTTATATAGAAAAGAGGAACTGTATGGTTCACTGACACTCAATACAGCGACAGCCCAGTCTCAGACAGCGCACATATGCTTCTGTTGAAGACTCACTGCGCAGCTGATCTCCAGTCAAATATCTGTGAACAAAAAAAGAGCAAAGCACATGAAGTAACACATGAAGTAGATGACGATGAGAAGCAGCATGAAGAGCAGCAGCACTGACGTGTTGTGAGAAGAGTTGATCCAGTAGTGAGACATAGGATTGTTCATGTCCAGTGGACAAATCTCGGAAAACTTCTCATCCCAAATTTGGTTTTCTTTGGAGAAAAGAAAACTGAGGAACTGGCAAGATAAAAAAGAAATGCATTTATTTATTTATTTAATATACATTTTGGTGCAGATTTATTTGATGTAATGACAGATCTCTATAACCTCTACCTCTCCAATAGTAAAGGCTGGATCTTTTGTCCTCCTTGTGGCATCATCGATGAAGATGGTCATTAAATTTTGTACCTTTATTAAATCTTTTGCACAGGCTTCCTACAGACAGAAAATAAATATATAGCTTGTTTTTGAATGAAGAAAATCATAATTCAATATGTTTCTATATTTAACTAATAAATATTGATATTAATCAAAACAGTTTTAGAACTGTTTTTGAAAGGCCACTGAGGACTAAAGTAATGGCTGCTGAATATTCAGCTGTGCATCACAGGAATAAATCATATTTATAAACATATTAAAATAGAAAAAAGTGATTTGAAAATCAAAAAAAAAAACAAGCTTTTGAACGTTAGGTCTTACCTTTTGTTGATATAAAAGAAATTTTTGAAAATCATACAGGGCAACTACAGAAGAGTCAGGTCTATCAGTATTACTGCAGAGAAATGCATAGCAAATGAATAACAATGATTCATAGAATTACCTTTAAAAAGCGGGTCAGAGATATTTTCACATTTTTTATTTATTTTGAATGTAATAATTTGCATCTTTTTATAAATCTGCTTTGGAACAATAATTATTGTGAAAAGTGCTATACAATTACACTTGAATTGAATGATATGGCCCAAAAGGAAACCAAGGTTGAATGATTTTACCTCATTATGAAAGGGGCAGGCCCTTTTTCAAACTCCTCCATCAACTAATAAAATGGGAATAATATTTCAAAGCATTGATATTACTAAATACATAAATATGCCATGAAAATAATCCTCAAATAACAATTAAATGAAACGTTACAATGCACACTCACCAACTTCTGGTTTTCAAATATTAAAATATTGTACAATTTGTGAAACTGATGAAAATCTAGGACATAATCACTTGCTCCAACCTCCTGAAAAAATACATTCAAACATGTAAAATGTTAAAGGTGTGTCTAAACAAAGAAATCTACTCATTAGTAGGTAAAATGGAAATCTTGAATAACTCTGAACAAAATCAACATTAATGTAAATGCAGAATTCAGTGATAAACTTTCAGTATTATTTGTACCATAAATCTGTCCTCCAAAAAACTTCCACTTGGCACACTGAAGTTTATCTGCGACAAAAGAGACTTGAGCTCTTTTAGGGTGATGCTGTGAGAGACATGAAATGGCGTGAAACAGCAGTATACAGTAATAAGATAATAAGATGTGTATTAAAAGACAAAGAGGAAAACCTGTTTTTCTTTGTCAGATCAACCGAATACATCTGTTTCCTCAGCCAACTACAATAGATGGAAAAACAGAGCAAAACAAGTATATGATTCATTTTACAGTTTAAGGATACACTATATGTGTGTGTGTGTGTGTGTACCTCTCTATAATAACTGGTGTGTGAGCTGCCAGTGTCTCCTGTCTGAGTAACTCCAGTCCTGTCAGCCATTTTTCCGCATCCTCCACTGAAAGAGCTATGAAACAGCAAACCTCAGAATAAGCACAACATTATCATATAAAGACGTGGTGAGACAGTTGCAAAAAAGCAGGTCAAAATCGTTCACCACAGTACACTAGGCATTTACAGTCTTTTCCATAGGGGCTGTTCCAGTAAGTGCTATTTCTAGAATAGCTGTTTAACAGCATATGTTATGTTTGGTGATGATAATGTTGCTGCCATTTTAAGGTGTTTTAGGAAGCTTAAGTAGCAAGTTGCTTTTAAAGCGATTAGTTGACTTTTCTTTAAAAAAGTGAGTAAACCTTTAAAGCGATTAGTTGACCATACCTTTTTAAAAAGTGAGTAAACCTGTTACTTTTAAAGTAATTAATTGACTTACGTAAAAAAATGGAGTAGACCCATTACTTTTAAAGCAATTAGTTGACTTAACTTTTTTTTTTAAATAAAGTAAACCCATTACTTTTGAAGCAATTAGTTGACATTACTTTTTAGAAATAGAGTAAACCCATTGCTTTTGAAGTGATTAGTTGACTTTACTTTAAAAAAGGTGAATAAACCTGTTGCTTTTTTTTTAAAGATTTATTTTTTGCCTTTATTAAGTAGATAGGACAGTATTATAGACAGGAAGCGAAGTTGGAGAGAGAGAGGGGGTAGGGATGGGAAATGTCCTCAAGCCGGGATTCGAACTCGGGACGCCCTGAAGTGCTACTGCACCATATGTCAGCGCGTTAACCACTAGGGTATTGTGCCGACAACCTGTTGATTTTAAAGCAATTCATTGATTTTACTTTAAAAAAGTGAGTAGATTTATAGCCATAGCTTTATAAATTTTTTATGTAAAGTAAAAAATCACTTATTACAGTGTTGTCAAACAATCTTACAGAAATAATCGTATATGCTAATTTGGTGCTCAAGATACATTTGTTGTGTTGCTTTAACGATTTTCGAATCAGTCGTAAGGTATCATTTTATAAATTTAATTTGAAATATTTTGTATTATATTTATATTATATTATATTATATTTCGATTTCTGTTTTGATTAATTTAATGCATCCTTGCTAAATTAAAGTACATACATTTATTTTTAAGAGCTGTATTATGGCTGCCAGCTGTCAAAGTATATTCATGCCAAATAAATGGAAGACATTGCATACCATTTAGACTCAGTGACTTTAAAGTAAAATCAGAGCCATAGAAGATGGTGAAACAGCTTTTTCTGTCCTGCTGAACATCTTTTTCAGATTGGCAAAAGATTCTTCGAAATTTACTCCCCCTGCTTTCGTTAAATCGCTGGAAATCCTTGAATGTCTCCCACTGGCGAACCTCCTTGAGCTCAGAAATGTCCACTGCAAACGCACACATCAATGCACAAGTATGCTTATGTTTAACATTTTAATAAGCTATTCCATCAGTAGCTATTCATTTGAAAAACACCAGTAAATCTTCTAAAAACTGAATACAGAATTACTGCGTATTTGGAATGTATAACAATTTAGTTTAAGTAACAATTCACAGTATTAAGTACTGGCGTAATGCCTGCCTATTATTATGATATTAACTGTTTATTAGTAGTTATAAAGTATGATCTTATTCTACATCCCTAATCCTACTCAACACCTAAAGCTAAATACTACCTTTTTAACTATTAATAGCTAACTAGTTTATTGAACTAATAGGCTTAGTTAATGGTTTGTTTTTAGCATGAATTATTCATTAAATTAAAGGGTTACACTAAGGGTATTTTGGTCACAATTCAAGCTATTAAGTACTGGCTAATATTAAGATATTAATTGTTTATTATTAAGTATAGCTGTAGCTATAAAGTATGATCTTATTCTACATCCATAATCCCAATAACTAAAACCAACTATACCTTACTAGCTATTAATAAGCAGCTAATTAGTAGGTTATTGAGCTAAGAGTCTTAGTTAATAGTTTGTTAATAGTGGGAATTGCGACTTAAAATAAGAAATGCGACTGGAACCTAGAACCATAACACTAATATGAAGTATTTATATAAAAAAAAAGCACCTGTCTGTTTTATTAGAGTCTAGTTTCAAGAAAACTATTGTCACTTACCCACTTTGGCTGTTCTGTTGTCGGAGCGCATTAAGGCTACTTGCATGGTCTCAATAATGACCTGAACAGTGAGTCTCTCTGCCTTCTGCTGATAGACCATCATTTCAGTACCCATCTGAAGATGCTCAATAATCTCACGTTGCTTGACGTCTTCCATCATATCACTCACTGACACCCATCACCAATGCATCCCTTACAAATATTTGCCATAGATATTAATGACGAAGATTACAAATGGCCAAACTATCTCTTCATGTGAATATTAAAATAAAGGTTAAAACACGATATAATATTATCATGATAATTACTTCTCGATAATGATATATCACGATAGCAGCGATTCTGCAATATAACAATATATGACAATATATGACAATATAACGATATATGACATGATATTTGTAAATGAAAAATGATTGAAAAACTTATAGGATGTATTTCTTTTCTTAACAGCACATATATTTTATAGAAATGCAACATTGATGTGTTTTGGTCCGCCATTACTGGAAGCATCACCTCATGGTGGCTGGGTGTACTTCAGCCAAAGAGGTAAATGGCTGCAGTGCAAGACTGATCAATTCAGATCTTTTGTACCTTTAAATAAATATCGATACTTGGCACCAGAGTATCGATAATGTATCGTGGCCAGAATTATTGCGATAAATCAGCATATTGATTTAATACAGTATATATATCTGAATGATTTTTCTAAATGTAAAATGACCAACAGTATTTTTAGTGATTGGAGCTGGACACATTTTGCTGTTTTAAAATGAAAATTGTAGAGGAATCATTTACTTCCTCTGGTTTGTTTCTAATTTCTTAATTTCAGAAAAATACCTTCCAGTACTAATTCATAATGGTAGTGAATAGAGACCAACCTTAAGCTTAAAAAACAATGGTCAAATGGAGTATTTTCAAAGTGTTCTGGTAGTTTATTAAATGGTTTGGTGGAAAACCAAAACCAAAATGTACTTTATTTAACAAAACTCCTGATCTTGACTACTAGTTTTGGTGTATGACTGCTGGTTCATGAGATGCTATAAGCTTGGTTGTTAAAAGCCTCTGATTTGCCTAAAAAAATTACACAACTGCACATTTTTGATCAAGATTGATATCATGATTGATATCACAGTTATCGTGACATTCATTCATTCATTCATTTTCTTTTCGGCTTAGTCCCTTTATTAATCTGGGGTCACCACAGCGGAATGAACTGCCAACTTATCCAGCATATGTTTTACGCAGCGGATGCCCTTCCAGCCGCAACCCATCCCTGGGAAACATTCATACACACTCATTCACACACACACACACCTACACTACGGACAATTTAGTTTACTCAATTCACCTATACCGCATGTCTTTGGAATTGTGGGGGAAACCGGAGCACCCGGAGGAAACCCATGCGAACACAGGGAGAACATGCAAACTCCACACAGAAATGCCAACTGACCCAGCCGAGGCTCGAACCAGCGACCTTCTTGCTGTGAGGCGAACGTGCTACCCACTGCACCACCGTGCTGCCCTAACTGTATTTAGACAATTTTATTTTTATTTAGCATTTTATGGTCTGAACAAACGAAGGCTAAGCAGTTATGTATTGTAATTATTTTTTTGTTTTGTTTTTCTGTTAATTAAATATATATTATTCTCATGTGAATTTTGAAAACAAAGAAAAAAAAAGAAAAAATTTTAATTTTCCAATTTTTTTCTGACTTTTTAAATATATAAATATTTGTAAATACTTCAAAATGTATTTGTTCTTTTACTGTACTCATCTTTTTCTCAACCCCATCTAAATTATTTAATAATTTTATACATTTAAATAAACAGGCTATTACATTCCAGTTACGTTACATTGTAGTTGCGCAAGCTTAGAGTAAAGACTGCTTTTCAATTATTTATTTATGAAAGCAATAACTGTGTTAAAATATGAAATTAAGGTACCTCTAGACGCACTTACCTTTCAGTGTCAGAGCTCAATGCAAAAATAAAAATGACGAGGTTTCGTATAGTGGCTATTAAGAAATACTTGAGACAAACCACATCCTATTACATAATCCAGGATAGCTCATGTCCTGTGATAAAAAGCTAGCATTTCCATAAATACTCCCAATCACATTTCTACAAGTTAACTGTCATTACTTTAAATATATAAATACTTAAGTAAATATAAAACAATTAAGTATATACCTATATTTATGATTTATGGCCTACAAACCATTGAAGAAAACTTCTTTTGTTGAAAAGACAAACAGCGACACAGACTTTGTTTTAAAGAAAGGGGTGTACTTTAAAAAAAAAAAAAAAAAGATCTGAAAAGAGACTTTACTGGAAAGGGAGAGAGATTGAGAGAGATATTTCTGAGGTGCAATTTCCTTAGCTTAACAGTTGTCCCAAAATAAGACTTTGAAATTCTAGCTTGGGCCTCACAGTGGCGCAGTGGGTAGCACGTTCGCCTCACAGCAAGAAGGTCGCTGGTCGCTGGTTCGAGCCTCGCCAGTTGGCGTTTCTGTGTGGAGTTTGCATGTTCTCCCTGTGTTGGCGTGGGTTTCCTCCGGGTGCTCCGGTTTCCCCCACAAGTCCAAAGACATGCGGTATAGGTGAATTGGGTAG
>CAIGQW010014484.1:1272822-1294336 GCA_903798125.1 Danio choprae | reverse complement strand
CCCTTCCAGCTGCGTAAAACATATGCTGGATAAGTTGGCGGTTCATTCCGCTGTGGCGACCCCAGATTAATAAAGGGACTAAGCCGAAATGAAAATGAATGAATGAATGAATTCTAGCTTCATTTAGAATAATAAAAAAATAAGATGCAATTTATAAACCCCTATAATCATTTGTTTGTCCATTTTAAAAGTTTTTTTAGGCCACACAGTCATTGAGAAGCAGTGGGAAAAATTATAATTGAAGAAAGCAGTGAAGAGTCTATTGGATTGCTTCATGTAAATGTTGGTCAGACTGTTTGCCCAGTTGCAGAACTAAATGCCTGCATTATGAAATCCTTTAAAGATTCAGACAAAAGCCAAGGACTTAAAAGCTTTAATGAACACAAAAGAAATGCTGGGTTCAACACAATTTCTTCATGTTGTCCCAACACAAATCGATTAAGTTAGCATAATATTTTTTTTTTTTACAAATTTAAGTAAATTGAACATAAAACGGAACGGTTACAGAAGTAACCCTCGTTCCCCAAGGGGGGAACGGAAATGCTATGTGGAAACTTCCACTATGGGGATTTCGTCAGAAACCACTCACTCTGAAGAGTAATAAAACGGGCCAATGAAATGGCAATGAGTAGGTGGTGTCAGCGCACGCAGCTGGCAGCAATCACAATCAATTTGTGTATAAGAATGCCAGCTGTGCATCGCAACAATACCTTTTCTAGCTGAAGGAGCCGAACTACAGCTGTCAGCTAAGGCGTAATATAGCATTTTCATTCCTCCCCTCGGGGAACGAGGGTTACTTCAGTAACCGTTCTGTTCCCCAGCGGGAGGGGAACTACAATGCTATGTGAAAACTTCCACTATGGGGAAATGTATAGAAAATGCCACAGCGATTGGTTTGCCAAGCATCAGCGTGAGTGCACCATCATTACCATAGACACAGCCCTCCAACGTGTCCCCTGGCCCTTACTCACCTCACTTACCTGCTAAGGTTTAGTTATATTTTTTGGGGAGTCGTAAAAAAGCAACTAGTTAAGTTCTAGGAATTTTAAGATAGGACAGTACGTTGGGAAAGCGTGCAGTCCCTATAGGGAGAATGCTGCGGAGGCCATCTGGGGAGACTTGGTGGCAAAAAGACATATGGACTAACCCTAAAAAGGGGGAGTACACATACGAGGGATGGTTAGCGGGGAGGGAAGACACGGGCCCGCCAAGAGGAGGGAACTATACCGTGGCTGAGTGAAGCATATGGGATCTCCAGTGGGGATCGCACATAGCAGGCACCTATACCCAAAACGCGGGCTGACCAAGTGGGCATGCTAACAACGTAGTGGGCCAGGCACCTGACTCCTCCGCTGAGTCAGATGCTGGAGGCCTCGGAGGAACTAGGTTCGCCAGATGGGGAACTGAACTGATCAGAGTAAAAATGCGCACGTATCTCTGTGTTAGAGAGAAAAGGCACCACAAGCGTGTTACACCATCCACCGAATTTCCTAATTCACCGGGGTTAACCAGCACACGTGAGGAAATCGGCTCCACTCAAAGATTATAGAATCTTGCAAATGTATTAGGCGTCGCCCAGCCCGCAGCTCTACAGATATCTGTTAGAGAGGCGCCGCGTGCTCCTAGTGGAGCGCACCACTCATGCCTCCTAGAGGGTGCTCTAGCCTGAGTGATGGTGTTAATTACCGCAGCCGGTAGGTCACCTAAGTCTTTCACGCTCCGTCTATGGACCACACGTGGAGGTTCCAGAGGTCTGGGCGCTGGTGCCAGATGGTGCTCTGTCCTTGAGAGAGAAGGTCTTCTCTCAGGGGGATTCGCCAGGGAGGGGCTGTCGCGAGGAGAGAGAGTTCTGAAATCCAGGTCCGGTTGGGCCAGAGAGGCGCAACTAGCAAGACCCGCTCCTCGTCCTCCCTGAGCTTGCACAGTAACTGCGCTAGTAGGCTCACTGGGGGAAACGCATATTTGCGCATGCCCCGAGGCCAGCTGTGAGCCAGTGCATCCGTGCCAAGGGAAGCCTCGGTCAGGGAAAAAAAACACTGGCAGTGGGTGCTCTCGGAGGAAGCAAACAGGTCGTCCTGGGCTTCTCTGAAGCGTGCCCATATCAGCTGGACAGACTCGGGGTGGAGCCCCCATTCTCCCTGAAGCGGAAGCTGCCGTGAGAGCGCATCGGCTGCACGGTTGAGCTCACCGAGGATATGAATGGCACGCAGCAATTTCAGCCACGTGTGACTCCAGAGGAGCAGATGGCGAGCGAGTTGAGACATGCGTCGGGAGCGGATTGATATACGCAACCGTCGCCGTACTGTCTGTCCTGACCAGTGTTTCCGCTCTAACACCGCTAAAAAACAGCGCAGAGCGAGATACACTGCCAACAGCTCCAGGCAGTTGATATGCCAATGCATCCGGGATCCTTTCCACGATTGATCTGGGGACCCGATCGTGAAGCCAATGCTGAAGCGGTCTCATAAGGAGCAATCAGAGCGGGGTGACCGCGGCTGCGGAAGCGAAATGCCACAGGAGCCTCTGAATAATTTCAGTGGGACCACAGTTCTCCTGTCGAACTCCTTCAAACAGGTCAGCATCAGCTCATGGTGATCGAGCCCAGCTCCACCCTGAGAAAAGAGATGCTCTGCACAGGGGCAAGCTTGCTCTTTTCTCGGATGACCTGAAACCCCAACTGGTCGAGGTGCCTGAGCACCGTGTCCCTGTGCATAACCAATTGATCTCGTGAGTGAGCTAGAATCAGCCAGTCGTCGAGATAATTGAGTATGCGGATGCCCGCGAGCCAAAGGGGCGCTAGGGCACCCTCCGTGAGTTTGGAGAAAACCCGCGGAGACAGGGAGAACCTGAAGGGGAGGACCTTGTACTGCCAGGCTCGACCCTCGAACGCAAACTGCAAAAAAATTGAAAAATTAACCCTCAGATCTGCCCGAGTGCCAACCGCTTTCTTGCGGGGGACAACAGGGGTGGCTCGCCCTTTTGCAAGAGCGAGCTGCGATCTTAGCTGCGCAACAGACATGGCATCACAGTGATGACATGTACTGGCCGCGACCCCCAGACATGCCACAGTCCTCGTGCCCATCATCCGGGGACAGGAAACCACCGCATCCAGAAATGCACAGTCGGAACGACATCTTTAAAAAGACACGTTGTTCGACCATGTGGCTCTTTTAGGGAACTTGCTTTTATACAAACCCCTTTTGCAGAACCAGACCAGAGAAACGCCCAGGGATGGGAGAAGGAACCCAGCTCGACCGCCGCTGCTTGCGTTGTCGCTCACTCTGGGACCGGGAGAAACAGCCTGCTGTAGCCAGCAGCTTTCTCTTTCTCTCTCTCTCTCTCGATTGAAGTCGGAGGATACAGCAAAATGACTCTTTCAGTTGCGTGAGGCTTCTGAAAGTGAAAAGGTATGGTTTCAGGGCAGCTGGCATCTTATACACAAACTGATTGTTATTGCTGCCAGCTGTGCTCGCTGACAGAGCCAACTCATTGGCATTTCATGGGCCCATTTTATTACTCTTCAGATGACTGGTTTTCTGACGAAATCCCCATAGTGGAAGTTTCCACATAGCATTGTAGTTCCCCTCCCGCTAGGGAACAATTAAGTTGTCCCAAAAAACCTTAAGAATTGTATTGTTTCAACTCATTTTAAATACGTGGTTTGAACAAGCAGCAAAATTCATTTTCTGACAAATATGAATCTAATAATTTTAAGTTGCGATTGTATTTATAGCAGCTAGATATATTCAAGGTTATTGTAAAATGTGTATATATAAACAAATAATTAAGTCTAGGAAGACTCAGTTATGTCATTCATGTTGCTTAATTAGAGTGGGTTGCGTTGTGCTTTGCCGGCTTCGACTCTGGTGGAATTTTATTATTATTGTAATATTTATGCAGGCTGAATATAGCCTGACATTTTGTGCAGTTTACATTTCTTTATATGAGCACTAGATAATAGTGAGTAAAATAGTACATTTATGGGTGAATGATCCCTTTAATATACTGCCAAAGACCTTAAACCAGAGAAAACGATTAACTGCTGACTTCAAATGTAGTTAAAGTGCAGGCAAAGTCAAAAGCTTAAAAATACAGCAGAGAAAGAAAATAAAACAAGATCAAGATGAATCTTTATAAGACTAGATAATAAAAGACAAAAATAAAACTCAAATAAATTTTTCATGCTCATATTTATTTATTTGGTGAGTAACCATGACATAATCAAGATGATGCACAGTTAAATGGTCATTATAATTATTTTCCGACGATTCACTGGCTGTATATTATCCCTTACATTATCCAATTAAACATGATAAAACTCCCCTTATCAATATTCATATTAAAACAAGTAAGAAACAAAAATAAATAGCATGTCTTGTTTGTTATTTTAAACTTTGAGATGGAAAAAAAACCCTAGATAAGGGTACCTTTACACTACAATGGTGTATCAAAAAGACAATGGGAGTTTTGAAAGATTACTGTATAGGTGACATTCATAAATGATCCCCAATCACATACATCTAAGAAATTGACTAAAAACACTGTATTCTGCATGCTCGGCCAGTAGTTGGTGATATCACTTCCTGAAGAAAGACTATGCGCCTGAGCACATACAGTGCTGTAGTCCACCATTGTTGTTTTGGTTGTCAAGTAGTCACTTATAAAATGAAGACGTTGCATAACCATAACATCACAGAGACAATAGCAGTATCTTTTTAAAAACGTACACTTTCAAATCCATTTTCAAAAGTTTGGCCCCTTTTAAAAATACACTAACAAGGAAACAAATGGCCAAAACTTACAGTATGTGACCATGGACCAGAAAACCTGTCATTAATAAGTAGCTTTTGTTAAGATAGGACAATATTTGGTCGAGATGCAACTATTAGAAACTGAAATCTGAGGGTTAAAAAAAAAAACTAATATTGAGAAAATTATTTTTATTTATTAAGTTTGTAACCATGCATATTACTAATCAAATCAATCTAATCAATTTCAAAAACGTTTGATATATTTACAGTAGGAAATTTGCAAAACATCTTCATGGAAAATTATGTTCACTTAATAGTCAAATGATTTTTGACATAAAGGAAGAAAAAACCGATACATTATTGTATTTATTATTGGCTTTTTCCAAAAATATGAGAATATGAGGTTTTATGGTCCAGCGTCACATATACAGTACAAATCTCAATTTTTAGTCAGAGAGAAAAAAGATAGCATATTAACAGTATTACAGTTAACGCACACACAAAAAAACTTTATGCACTTTAATTTAAATTATTTTCAGCTTCTGTGGTCTGGGTCGCACATCTAGCTGACGGATTACACTTCCTACAGAGATATTTTTTTTTCTGATGAGCATTTCTCAAATGCTTTCTCCAATTTGGTCCTGTGACCAAGTAAAAAGACTGCAACTTCCTGTCTTTGGGGCCTGTTGGGGAACCAGTAGTACTAGAGCAGCAGAATCAAGAGGAAGAGACCCTTAAAAAAAAGTTCAATGCAGTTTGAGAGGGAACTAGACTTAGAGACGCTCGTTTCCCTCACGAGTAGAACTTGCTGTTGTTTATCTTTTGCTGTGGTTTATTTATTCTGTATGGATAAAGAGAGATAGACAGATGTTAATATCTTCATTGAGGCTGTGATGTGACACACACACACACCATGAACTCACTTTTTTTCAGAGTAAGTGAACTGCGGCAGGTCCTCGCGGCGTTGAGGGGCTCCGGCGCGCAGGTTCGAGTGAGTGTCGTAAAGGCTGAACTCACTGCTCATCTCCGCCTGCTTCTTTTGCAATTGTTTCGAGGAGGAGTAAAGTTCCTCCTGCGCTTTCTGAAGAAACAAGTCAGGCAGGGGATTTCCATTAGACAAACATAGTATTCTCATTAAGGGATGACACCGCAGGTGATGCATTATGTCATTGAATATGCGCTATTTTGCATACATTTCTAGTAGGGCTGCACAATGGACACTTTTCAGAAGACTGTTATGATGTTATGACACGTTTAACGGTCATCAGTATCTTAAATCCTTGAAAGTTTTTAATAATTAGCTTTTTTTTTTTTAAACGTACGAACATTTATATGTATTTATGTATGTATTATATCATCTTTGCATCAAATTATAAAAACTTAAGTACGGATTATGCAAGGTGTTTCTAATGCAGCCTCTATGGGCAGGACAGTACATTTGACATCGTTTTCTCTCTTCTGGCTGCCTTTATCAGTCTCACACAATTTTTTCCTTCTTCTGAAAGTCTTGATAACACCATCATAAAGTTCTTCTATTATTTCAGCAAATGGAATTGTCAAAAAAAAAAATGTTGTTGTACTCTCCCATTCACTGCGCTCTAAATTTACTCAACTATGACGACTTCTGCTACTGAGAAGCCCGGAAATGTGAAAAGGGTCCAAATATCGTTTGAGCATCGAAATCGCAATGTGTGTAACCGCAATAGTCACATCACAGGATTAGATTTGTTTATTAAAGATTAAAAGGTAAAGATATTATTATTTTTAAATAATTTATACAATGATGACCATGTTATTTTATGTTTAATTGTTCAATTTCTGTACCTCAATACTGTTAAACTCTCCAGAAAACCATAAAGCACTGTTTATTTTACTTTTATCTTTGCTCTGTTATATTTATATATGTTTGTAATTTATTATGACTTATGCAGACTGCATAGAAAAAGAGTCGATCATCCTAATCTATCTAAATAAATGAAATCTTATAGCAGAAAAACTAAATATCACAATGTCAGATTGTTCCAATATCGTGCAGCCCTAATTTCTAGCACAATAATCTGGATGAATATTGGATAAAGTTGGGTTAAAAATTGTATCACTCCACTCCATAAATGTACCATACATTTTGTAAAATAAAATGCTGTATATAACCTGGCAAATTATGTATAAACATATCCCTCTGTAAGGTTTCAGAATACAGATAAGACTAAAACTGAAGTTTGCTGAAGTGACTGTGGTGCAGGGAAAAACTTTTTTTTTTTGAGAAAATGGCACTTAAAAAATAAGTATTGCTATTGAAATTGGACATAAATTAAGTGCAGACACAAATTAAAGGGATAGTTCACCAAAAAATGATCTGTTCCAAACCAGTTTGAGTTTCTTTCTTCTGTTGAACACAACAGAAGATATTTTGAAGAAAACAAATGTGTTTGTTTTTCCTACTATGGAAGTCGATGGTTACAGGTTTTCAGATTTTAAAAAGATATATCTTCTTTTGTGTTTAAGAGAACAAATAAAGGTTTATAACCATTTGAGGGTGAGCAAATAGTAAAACAAATTAAATTTTTGGGTGACCGACACTGTAAAAAAAAAAAAAAAATCCATATTTTGTGATTCGTGTTTTTATTTTTATTTTGTCTGTTTATTTCTGCTTTTGAATTGCATTATGGGACCTTGATCTTTCTTCCAACAACTGTTAACCTTGCAAAGTTGGAAAAA
The DNA here is from genome assembly GCA_903798125.1 of Danio choprae. NCBI lineage: Eukaryota > Metazoa > Chordata > Actinopteri > Cypriniformes > Danionidae > Danio > Danio choprae. Next base: position 1,286,867 of record CAIGQW010014484.1, on the reverse strand, counting down.
GTGACTTTTATTGACATTTTTAATAGTTTAAAGTGATATACAACACCAACCCAGACAATGTATTACGGTACAAAAACCTTGTAATAAACTGTCAGTAAATTTTCAGTTATTTATTTCTCTCTATATAATTTTTTATACATTATATTATTTCAAACTACTAAAATGTCAATAAAATAGTTGAATTTTCAACATCAAAAGCCGAGAGAGCAGAGATAAAAATACCCATAATGCAATTCACAACCATAAATAAACGGAAAACTTGTGAATCACAAAATATGGTAACTGTTAATTAACAGATAATTTTTTTTACAGTGTATCCCTTTAAATACAACAACAAAAAAACACTTAAAAAGATGAAAAACAACATGCGTCTCAACTTAATGAACAAGCAATAAATTAAATATTCACAACTAAAATAAATTATATTTCCAAGAAAAAGACACTTCTTTCTTACCTCCACCTGCTGTACATCGACACAGACCAGTAGAGATGCCAGCTCCAGATTTTCACTAAAGCCGTTCTTTAAGGGAACTGATCTGTACCCTGTAAAAACATCAAACTCAGTTTTGGAACTTAAGTCTGCATGTTGTAAAAATATCAACCGGCTTACCCGAGCGAACACCTTTCACTGGGAATGTAGCCTGGGCAAGGAAATTTGGGTCAGAGAACATGTCCTCCTCAAAGACCACAAAGCGTAGAAAGGTGAGGTCCGGCTCATACACGCTGAAAACAAACACCTCTGAAGGCTGCCATATAGGGTTCAGCCCATTGTCATCTGTAGACACATTTATTTAATTACAATGGATGAATGTGAATACGTATAGTAATAGTTCCTCCAAAAATAAATGTTCTGTCATCCTTTACTTATCGTCCACTTGTTCCAAACCTGTTTGAGTTTCTTTCTTCTGCTGAACACAAAGGAAGATATACTGAGAAAATAATCAGGCATTGACTTCCATAGTATTTTTGTTCCTACTATGGATGTCAATGGCTGCTTGTTTCCATCATTTTCAAAAATATCTTGTTTTGTGCTCAACGGAAGAAATTCCTAAAAATGTAGAACCACTTGAATGTAAGTAAATAGTGAGGAAATTTTCATTTTTAGGTGAACTGTCCCTTTAAATAACATCAGCCAAAAACATAATTTGTTAATACTGTATATCGGGGGTTCTCAAACTCGGTCCTTGAGGTCCGATGTCCTGCAGATTTTAGCTCCAACTTGCCTCAACACACCTGCAAGGATGTTTCTAGAAAGCCTAGGAAGACCTTGTTTAGCTAGCCCAGGTGTGTCCGATTGTGGTTGGAGCTAAAATCTGCCGGACACCGGATCTCCAGGACCGAGATTGAGAACCCCTGCTGTATATAATAATGCTTAGCAGATAAGCTGTTCATGTAGATAACAGTAAGACAAGAAGTATGATAAAACTAAATATACTGTAGAAAATTATATTGTTTACTTGTAGTTCTAAATTTATAGCTTTTATGTGGTCACATTCTCATCAAATGATCCAAATTATTCATTAAAAAGGTTTAATCTGGAAATTAAAATCAGTCTAAAAGCCTCTCTCCCCAATTTTCCCACTTCTCAGTTATCTAAAACTATACATATAAAATATAAAAACACAACCTTATTTATTTAGGCTAGTTGCCATGGTAACAATTCAGTTTAATTTGATGTTTAATCTGTGTAGACATTAAAAACAAAATCTAATATAGAAAAAAAACGACACAATTACTAAAATTGTGAATAATTAATGAATAATTAAAAATGAATAAAACGATAGTGGCATCTCTGGGACACCAAATGATGTTGCTCACGGCAAACGGTAGTCTTGAATTTGCTCTCATCTGTTTGGCCACACAGCTCAATCTCCACAAAGGGGCTGGCAATGCTTCGTCCTGGTTTGGGAAGATGCCGTGCTCCGATCACCTGAGGATCGGGAAGAAAAAAAACATTAAGAATGATATAATCTTATTAAAATTGCACAGTTCTCGAACCATGACTAAACAAATTGTTTTCTGTTTGCATGAAGATCATGTCTCACCCTGATGCTGATGGTATATTTGATGTTCTTCCTGTCCTGTTGAGGGTCATATAAATCTCTGCGCATCAGCTCAGGTTGCAGCACATATCCTGTGCTTCCATTTAGACTGAAGAGGGCGCTGTTCAGCTGAGTGTATTTATCTGAAAAGAAAAGGAGAAGTGCTATTATATTTATTTATTGGCTGAGTGAAAAATATTTAACATTTTTCTCTGTAAATGTACACTCAGTCTTAGCTCTAGTTAGCATAATCACACAATAACTAATAATATAACGATAAAGATAGTGTTCTAAAAATAATTCTGAAAGTAAAACAACATCCAGTCCAGACCACAAGTGTAATAGTAAAGATGTAGAAAAACGATATTGTTGGGATCACTTTCAGTACGTTGTTTTCTCAGCCAGTCAAAAGACATTGAAATATAAAGGCCTCGTGCAATTTAAAGCTACAGATGACATTGTGGAGAAGCACACTGCTTATGTTAAGTCAAGTTAAACCTATATATAGCTAACATATAGCCCTATTTTAAGATTATTTAAAGAGAATGATGACCATCTAGAAAACAATTGGTTATACAATGGGAAAGAATGATAAAAATAATGATAGGAGCTGGATTCACTGGTCAAATGCGCTAGTCGCACACTGAGGACATCTGCTGGTTACAAGAGGAGAATTTCGAATAAAAACATAAACTACAAATAAGCAGATTTTATTGTTTGTCAGTGTTAAAGCAAATATATTTATCCATATAGTCAAACTTATAGTTGTCATGCTTGGTGTAAATGGGCCTTTATTCCTTCATCACATTTTTATCTTTAAAGGGGCTATACGATTTTTTAAATGTATTCAATCTTTTTATTGCTAGTGTGTGAACAGCTTGAAATGAAGTTAAAAAAAAAAGTTTCCCCCCTTCTTGATTGTCTATGATTAACGTATTTTAATTACTTTTTGAGTGAACTGCCCCTTTAATTCGAACTGGAGTGTCTACAAAATAATTTAAAATGTCAAATAATGTCATGAACAATCATAAACAGTATAATAATGACCTCAACTGTCAAAATGATGCTGGTGAATTGCAGGCCTTATGCAAACATATCAATATTGCTATGACCTACCTCATTATTATTAAAACTTAGACACTGACCTTAGCTTTTTTCTTCAATTTATACATTTCAAATAATAAAACAAACAAACAAATTGTATGAATCATTTCTAATACACAGGGTCTACAGGGTCACTATTGACCCAACGTATGTAATAGTGTAAGTATACTGTTTCTGCGCAAAAATATTCTGCTCACTCGATAAGTGCAATTCACTTTTATTCCTTATCTTGGCAGTATTTACAGTGTTGTCAATATTCGGCCTGTTTTATGTGGTGTAGAGTGAGCAGAAATAGCCACAAATACAATGATAGAAAAAGTTAATGTTAATAGGATGCATTACTCTATATGTTACAGACACTTCATCTTACCAGCAGTCTGGAAGTTGAGCGCCACCATGTGACAGCCACACATCCACAGTGGATACGGGTCATAGTTGGAGGAGTCCACCCGCTGGCCTTTAGGATAGATGCGGCTCAAAGCCTTGCGGTTATACAACATGAACTGAGTCAGGTTGATTCTGGAGGGTGTCTTATTCTCTACGAAGGAGCGCACCTCTTTGTAGGTATAGTTATCTTAATGGGAAAGAAAATACACAGTTAATTTATCTTTGGGGATTTATTTATTTATTGTTTATAGTTTTGAAATTAGTCTGAGGTCAATCAAAAATATTCAAAACAGTAATATTGAGAAATATTATTACATTTTTACATTTAATTTAAAAAAGATTTTCAGCAGTATTTCTGCATTCTTCAGTGTCACATGATCCTTCTGAAAGACTTGGCGTTCAGGAAGGATTTATGACTGTCAGTGTTGAAAATAGTTGTACTGCTTAATGTTTTTAGGGAAAACTGCTATCCGTTTTATTAGTCATAGTTTTAGTAAAGTATTAATTACTTCATTTCAAGATTTTTTTGATATTCATGATGATGAATTTTTTATTTAATGCCATGTCAGCAAAAAAGGCTTTTTTAATGGCAAGTACATTTCTTTTGATATTCAAAAAGAAAGCAGAAAGCATTTATTAATAATAGATTTTAGAATATTGCAATAGAATAAACAAAAGGATTTCTTTAAAAAAGTAATATAATTTTCCGTACCAAAGCTGTCCTTTTCCTTGCTGCGAGGCTGGCAGTAAACAACCAGTTCTGACATCTCACTGGCCACTTCGTCTCTGGTCTCGAATATCTTCGTTTTTTGTTTCTGCAATAGAATTGTAAACATTTATAATCCCCACCTCAACATTACACTCAAAATACTTGACTATATATTTAGAATGTCACTATAGTTAAATCATCTCTCTCTACGGATACACCTAGCATTTAAACACCCCCGAATCTGTCTGGCTTCTACAACATAATACTATATTTACCGAACAAGTGACTCAAAACTTCCCCCGTGTGACAACTAGCCCCAGTCGGCCCTATTTGGGGATAAGAAATGTGTATGAGACAGACCTCAAACTCTTGGTTTTCCTCTCTCTGTGTGATGTCCCAGGCCACCTGATACCACTCGTACAGCTCCTCAGTGGTCTCAGTGGCCAAATCAAATGGCATCATGTTCTCTTTATCCTCCTTAAACTGCAGCGTAACCACCACTTGCTTGCCATATTTGGCCGAGCGAACTGGAAATAAAGAAATGAGTGCCAAAAAAAAGTCAGTTTCCACAAATTCCCACGATCAATCGACACAACATGTAAAATGTTTTCATTAAAATATCCAGAAACCACTAGAACAGTGGTTTATAATTTGCTGACTTATGTACTTACATTATCCAAATGTTTTGAAGAATGTTACAAATCAAGAGAAATAAGCAATTTTAACTAGTGATGTGCACCGTGTCTTATGTGTGGTACACCCTCGATTTCCAGAAACACCAAAGACGCTTTAATATGTTGTGTTTTATTAGACTGCACAGAGCAGCATTATAACAGAAGATTAAAATGTATTCAGTATGATAATAGAGCGCTGCTCCTTTCCCACATGATCATCACCTGAGAACAGGAAGCAGTGGATTGTGGCATAATACAGTCTTGGCTGATTTTGTACTGTGTTGCACTTGTCTCTCAATAGCAATTACTTCAGTGGCTTTCAACCTTACTCTACTTCATACTACCATCATAATACATTTTGAATACTTTATTACATCCTACGAGACTCAGGCAGAAGTCATGTTCATGGCTGTTCTAGAGACTACAACTCCAATGATTGATCCACACTCAGTCACTCCGTCATCAAAATATGCCTTTGTTTGTTGTGAATATGCTCCCTTAAGTGGCAAAAAACATGCATACCTTGTCTTTAAACCAAAGGATCAATTAATTGATCAATCATAAAAAACGTAATAATGCAAGATTTGTCTAGTTCAGTGCTTGATTTTGTCACCAGGATGTGCTAATAGCATCCTTACCCAAAGGAAAATGTTTTTACTGTGAATAAAAGGCTAGTAGGATTGGAAGAAAATACAATACAACCATTTAATGTTAAATGAACAATACACAACGTGTTATAAGCATCTTCTCGAATTTAAACACTGGCAACCGGTGCACGCATGCATCCATGTGTGCAAATGCTTTTTATGACTGTACATGTTTTATTCACAAATGTTTTATTTAAAATGTTTTTTTGCTAATGTAAAGAATTACAGGGACAGTTCACCCAAAATGGAACATTTAAAGTGGTTTTAAACTTTTAGAAATGTAATTCTCCTGTTGAACACAAAATAAGATATTATGAAGAATGTTGTAAACCAGCAGCCATTGACATCTATAGTAAAAGCAAAAAAAACCCCAACACAATAGAAGTCAATGGCTGTTTTCTTTCTAACGTTCTTCAGTATACTGTATATTCATTTGTGTTCAACAGATGAAACTCAAACAGGTTTAGAAAAAGTGGAGAATGAGTAAATGATGGCAGAAGTTTCTTTTTTTGGATGAACTACCCCTTTAATCAACTGTTGACATATCGTTGGCATCCCTAAGTCTTAAAGTTAATTAAAAAAAAAAAAACGAATTAAAAAAGATGTATTATCTTACCAACAGTACACTTTGAGATGTCCACTGTCCCTTTACACAAATCACCTAATGGATTTTCCTCTTCGGGCTGAAAGAGAACATCTAATGTTGATGTTCAAGACACTCTCTGTGTATGTAAGCAAATCAGCATGCAAAATACTGTACTAACTAGCATCAAATGCTATATCTGGAATGCTGAATATCCAAATGTCTTATATGTTTTACCTGGTAATTGGCATCAGATTGGACTACACATACGTAATTTGAAGGGAAATAGTGCTGGAGTTTCCCACCATAGTCTCCTTTCCACCTGTACAGATCAGACGTTAGACAGGGAAATGTAATGCCAGTGAAAATCATCATAATTAAAATCACCCTGTGGCTTTTGAGACACTTGATGAATGTTTCATTTTAGTGAATAAGATAATTGTTTTCTGACAGAAATGCGTGTTGATGCATTTATTAAGATGTGTTTTTGTCAGCCTGATCACAAGTAGATGACATAAAATACAGGTGTGAATGGGTTTTTTGTAAATGTTTTTAAGCTTGTCTACTTTTGACCACTTCCCGAGGCAGTCAAAAACACATTTGACACGATTGCTTTCATAACTTAAAGGATCGTGTGGTCAAATGTGTTCAAACAGCTAAAAAAAGAAACTTCCCCTACTCTCCGCCTTCTGACCTGATTCTTAAACATTATTGAATGTGTTGTTGAAGTGCTCAAAACCAGACAGGATTTAAACTTCAATTTATTTCGTTATTTGAAATAAGTTTCGCTTGCAGGTGAAAAAAATGCAATGTAATGCCTCTTAATGTCCTCTTAGCAGTCTTTATTCTAAAACAAACCTACAGCATCTGGTTTAGATTCATGCTGCTCTCCCCATCATTTTTTGTTGTCTTCATTGCATTCATATTAACTCTGTGAGCTTATTTTGCACTATTAGATCAGAAAAAGCCCAAACATCTCCCCCCATCCATAAACCATCCCCTCAGAAAATACAGGAAAGTGGTCCAAACTGGACAAAAGAGATAAAATAAATATAAATATCTTAAAACCAGATGTAAACAGGGCCTACAAAGCTGCACTAATAGGATGGTAATATGATACTTGGACAGCTTACCATTGGTAATACCATGGTAGATATGATTTTTAAGATATAGTAAAACAATCTTTCCTTTCAAAAGTTTTGGGTCAGCAAGATTAAATTAAATGTTATTTTTAAATAAAATAAATATAATAACCATATACTTACATAGTATTTATGAAAATTGTGTGGTATAATCATTTAATACCTCACCGTATCATAGCACTGCCATGGCTTATTTGCAAAAATAAATACTTTTTATCAACATAACCTGCTCAGAATCTCACCAGCCATTTGCGTCCTTGATCACATTATGGATCAAAACACCTTTTGAAAAGGTGAGCTCATCTGGACGCATTGCCCTGTAGTCATAAAGAGCCTTCACTGTGTTCTGGGGCTGCAACACATCAAAATAAACTCAGTTTTAAGAGAGCAATGAAAAAGACCACACAACACTCTCAGCGGTTCAAAGTGAATACGCTACATAGAGAACAATATTCAATATTAAAAGGAACACTTTAAAAAAATTTAAAAAAAAGGCTCATTTTACAAATCCCTTAGAGTTAAACTGTTGATTTTACAGTTTTTTAACCCATTCAGCTGATCTCCGGGTGTGGCACAAGACTTTTAGCTTAGCTTAGCATAAATCATTGAATCGGATTAGACAGTTAGCATATCGCTCAAAAATGACCACAAAGTTTTTGATAATTTTCCTATTTAAAGCTTCACTCTTCATAACATTGTGTACTAATAACAACGGAAAAAATGAAAAGTTGCTATTTTCTAGATCGATATGTCTAGGAACTATACTCTTAATTCTGGGGTAATAATCAAGGAACTTTGCTGTTGTACCATGGCTGCAGCAGACACAATGATATTATGCAGTGCCTGTATTACATTACAACTGAAAGCAGAAAAAAAAACTTTTGACTCTACAGTTAACAAGCATATTGTGTCATTGCAAGAAGTAATCTCCATCTATATGGTATTCCTATTTTAGTCATTTTATTTAAGAACAATATACAATACTCATACTATTACTATCATGTAAGACATTTCCTCTTATTTTGTGACAGGATTCACACACACAGCAGTGCTCAACAGTTTAAAAGCAAAACAAAGTCGCATCACATTTAATACGATTTTTTTTGGATCTGCTGTCATCTGTTTTCACGTATAGCATGACATTTTGTAACTTAACTGCACTTAAGCTTTCATAAAATCTAAAATGTTATGGTATTTAAAATATTATGGTACCAGAATGAAGACAAACTAGGGATATCTGGAGGGAATGTCTGATTGTGTTGTATGGGAACGTAATGGCGTGTGTCATTATTTGATATGCACACACAATAACTACATAAATTGGGAAAACCCACATAAAAAAAACTACTATAGTAATTTATAGGTAATACTACAGTCTTTTGAACTGTACAACAGTTTTTGAATTAATGTTGTAATTTAATAGTTGCTATGGTAATACAACAACTACAAAATTAAATAAATTACTCAATTCTATATATTATACTACAATAATTACAGTTTTCTGTAGTAAAAATTTAAGTACACTACAGTTTATCAGTTCCCTATAATTAATACTAGTTATGATGTAGCATTTATTAACAAAGTGTTGTAAATACTATAATGCATACCATATAATACACTTTACTATAGTATTGTACAAAACCACTTTAGAACTTATTATAAATTACTATAGTATTTTGTCATGTAAGATTAAAAGGAATTTTCCAAAAGCATGTAAACACCTTAATCGTAATTTTGTCTTATTTAGAATTATGTCAATAATTCGATTGCTGATGTCCGTGTAAACGTACCCATGGTAATGTCTAAAATAAACGAGTGGATTAGAAGCACACATGTCATACAGGCTAAAATGACATGGCTGATTTTTAGCCAGGCGGTATTTCCTCTTTCGTGACGATCAGCTTCCTCTGTGAGAAAGATAGCCAGCTCCACCACTTCCTCCACAGCCCACAGCACTGACCCGTGTTTGTGCATGTTCAAAGTGCTTACCAGAGACGGCTCGATCTCGTCAGCCTTTATGTACTGCTCAGAGCCAGACAGCAAACCTGTTTTGTTTATCTGAAAAGAAAGAAATAAAGACTGTCTCAGACTTATCTGTTTCTCAGACTTCAGACATCAAGGAAAATCTATAATGTACACATTGTTGGCGATATGTCAGAGTGGTTTTGTGTTGTAGATTAGTGGTGGACAACAGATTTGGCTTCAGTAAAAGAAACAATAAAAAGTTTATTGAAACTTAAAAAAATAAATAAATATAATATAATAATAAAAACATATTAAAACATATATACGTACATACACACCGTTGAGGGCAAAATTATTAGCACTACTGTGCTATATTCATTCTTTTTAAGATATTTCTCAAGTGATATTTAACATTAAGGAATTTTTTTCACAGTATTTCCTATAATATTTTTTCTTCTGGAGAAAGTCTTATTTGATTTATTTCGGCTACAATAAAAGCTGTTTTTTTTTTTTTTTTTTTAACATTTTAAGGTCAATATTATTAGCCCCCTTAAGTGATATTTTTTTCTGATTGTCTACAGAACAAATTATTGTTATGCAATGACTTGCCTCAGTGGCGGATTTAGGCATGGGCAATCGCCCAGGGCGGCATGAGACCATAGACCAGCCCCAACGCCACACTTAACCATCCCCTCCCCCCATGTCTGTATATAAAGTAAACATTAAAAATCATAAAACTAAATACAAAATCAGTCAATCAATCATATTTGGTATACAAACTAAATATTGAAAATACAATAAATAAATAAGTAAACAGATTTAAAAAACAAAACAAAAACAATTGTGACTAATCACAATAATGCTTGGTGCAGTTACAGTCTTTTTCCAGTTTTCAGGTTGAGACGACAAAAGGTGCTTCTTGTGGTGGAAGAAGTCAGACATTTAGCATGAATGTTACACTAGCCAAAGTGGGGGGTGTGGGGGGGGACATTTGCACAGCCAGAGAAAGTGAAAAACAAAATGCATACAATTCTTTTAGTGACCATTTGTCAAAAAGCAAATCTGCGTTCTATACACGAACTAATAAATCAAAACTATTATCTCGAGCTTTGATTGCAAAAAGGAGAAGAGGCTTATAGAGTTACTAGAGATGAAAACGTGCGAATGTGACATGCAAACTGTGGCCTGAGCAAAGGAAGAAGTGCACAAGCCCTTGATCACTTTGAAGAGTGAATGCAGACTCTGCATGCAAACACTAACAGTGTTAAGTGCAGACAGAAGTTGGAGTGCTGTTTCTTACCAAACTGAAGCGCTCTACTAGTTCTGGTGTGACCGGATAGCGCAGTTTGGTTTTTCGATACAGTGGTTTCTTTCGGAAATAGTCCACTAGTCCCACCAAGCTGTCAAACTCACTAGAAGTGCCCAGAATGTACATAGAGCCGTCTTTGTGTATTCGACAGTGCTTCACCAAGCCTTCCCCTCTGTTTCAGCACATAAAAGCCAAGAAAACGATGTTACTGGCAATAATTGCAATCACTATTAAATGAAATATTAAAAACTCAAAAATGCTAATGTGGGTTTTCCAATAAAATTCTGCACTATTAATTTTAATAACTATTATTAATAGTTTTTAATTAATACATAAATAATAATCATAACAAAATATATGTTTTTTTAACAGAAAGAATATTAAGTGCAAGCAAAGTGTCTTGCTTCAATGTTTCAAATATTTTGTTGTGAAAAGAAAAAATAGGTGAAATAATATTCTAATATTCTGACTTATACCCTTATGAAAATACATAAAATAATAAGTAGTCATACTAATATGCATTGAATTTTAAATAATTAAAAAACATTTTGCTGACGTGGGTAAAACCAAACAGAAAAACAAAATATACTTTTAATATAACTTTAATATTTCAATAAACATTTGATATATACATGTGTTTTTTGTTGCACATGAAATCAATAAATTCTCTAGATTTCAAATACAATTCATATACTTTTAATTATTAAAAAAAAAAAAAAAATCTAAATTAGTTTTGTTCCCCATGCATTAAGCCATAAATCTCCACTTCAGAAGCTCGTACATACTGAAAACCAAGCTTTATCATTTTATTAATATCTGTATTTCAACATTTATGGCTGAGGGATTTCTGCCTACATAATTTACATGATTATATGCCACATTTTATTCAACTAAAAAACAGTTATTCAACTGTTTGCGGTATTTTCCGAATGTTAAGAGATTTCAAAAATCCTTAAAAAAAAATTTGTTTTGAACCAAACTTTATCCAATGTTCAGATTCTTGTGCTAAAAATATATGCAAATTAGTGCACATTTATAAAAACAATTATGCATAAATTGTATATTCAAACATAACATTTAAAAAAAACTTGTAATAGTTTAACTTGTAATCAATTAATGTGGACTTTAATTGAACTTGTTAAGCTGCTTTGACACAATCTACATTGTAAAAAGCGCTATATAAATAAACTTGAATTGAATTGAATTGAATTGAATTGTAATACCAAAAATATGTGCAATTTGTTCATGTAAACAACTAGTGGGAATAACTGGGGAAATATAGAAATAGCTTTGAATTTTTTTACCCTATTCACCTGCAATCTGCCTTAAATTCACTTTTAATTCAATGCATTTTTTTGCCATGTCTTTGCATTGAAGATTTGTAAAGTGTAGCACCTGAAGGTGATGGCGTACGAGTCTGAATCCTCTCTCTGTCTGATGAGGAAGGCTCCGTCTCGAGGGATTCGCATTAGATAGTCCTCCGCCTCACCCCGACTCAAGTTACTGTAAAACCACCTATAAGCAACAAAACCACAGCTTCATGTCTGCGCTGTGCCTGCAGATGTTTGTTTGTGAGCGTGTGCTTGACCACGTGCTCTTCTGCAGCCCTGTTAGCCGGGATGTGGTGAACACCATCAGGCTGTTTATGAGTGCCAAAGTAAAAGAACCTAAAACAAACACTCCGACAAACAAACACCTGCTGACGGACACAAACTCTGATCCTGAACGTGCTGGCCAGAAACAATTGATTACAGGTCGTAAAAGTAAATGAGCATTTATTTAAAGAAAGAGAGAGAGAGAGAGAGAGAGAGAGAGAGAGAGAGAGAGAGAGAGAGAATAGCAGAACAAAAAAATATAATGTAAATATTTTACAATAATAAATGAAGTAAATCAATGAAGAAATATCACTGTACTAGAGAGAATGGTATAGAATAATTTTAATATATATAATCATAATATGAAGAATAATTGCCATATTTTTTATTAATATTTATTCAAATAATTTAAAAAAAATGTAAGAAAAATATCACTACTAAACTATTACCTTATTTTTATTAACATTTAATCAAATAATAAAAATACACAAATTAAAGAAAAATATCACAAAAAAACTATTGTGAAATAAAATAAATGTATTATAATAACAATTACAATAATAATTAAAGCTGCAAGCAGCGATGAAAGGGACCTCACACCCGGGCTCACAGCCACCCGGTGGCCTTAGGATGACAGAGAACAGCGGACAATAATAATTTCAGCCGATATATATTAAAATACCTGAGAAAATCACCAATTTATGCCAAACTTCGATGTGATAAAATTTGTAGGAGGAGTTTGTTACACTGTAAAACATGTCACTTCCTGTTGCCAGCAGGTGGCTCTATATCTGGTTATTGGCATGTAAATGTGTTCAGGTCAGGACTGTCATCAAACATATGGATTTTGAATCAGATCAGACAATGTATGCCTGAATTATAACAACTTCCTGTTTTGTGGCGAAGCCTCAAAGTTTGAGAGGCCGCCACGGACACGCCCTTCGACGAAAACTCTAGATCTTTGCAATTTAACATTGCCAAGGCCTTTAGATGACAACACCCAATTTTGGTGTTGATCTGATAAATTCCCTAGGAGGAGTTCGTTCAAATACCACGCCTGGAAATGGCAAAAACAGCACTTTTTCGGCAGAGGAAGTTAAAAATATCCAACTTCCTGTTCCCAATTTTCATATGTGTGCGTGAAACGTAGCTCTGGGCCAGTGCGTCAAATGTTTCACCCACTTGCGAAACCTATAACAGACGTAAATTTTCGCCACTTCTGGGGCGTGTTCAAAGTTTCGTGAGTTTTCGAGCATGTTTAGACCCTTAAAATTGCCATTCATTCCGGAGAAGAATAAACAACACAATTCCAATAGGGCCTACGCACCGTAGGTGCTCACTCCCTAATAATAATAATAATTATTATTATTATTAAATTAAAGAACAGTAAAATTACAAAACTAATATTAAAGCTGCAAGCAGCGATGAAAGGGACCTCGCACCCAGGCTCACCGCCCCGCGGTGACCTCATGATGACAGAGAACAGCGGACAATAATAATTTAAGCCGATATATATTAAAAACCCGAGAAAATCACAGATTTATGCCAAACTTCCTTCTGTCAGCAGGTGGCGCTATAACTGAGACTCATCATTGGCATGTAGATGTCTTCAGGAGAGGAGTCTCATCAAACCTGTGCATTTTCAGGCAGATCAGATATTGTTTGGTTGAGCTATAAGTGCTTCCTCCTCAATGGCGAAGCATTGCACTTTCTCAGTCCGCCACGGACACGCCCTTTGGCGAAAACTCTAGATCTTCACAATTTAACATCACAAAGGCCTTTGGACTAAACTAACGTAACATGGATTTGATGTGATAAAATTTGTAGGAGGAGTTTGTTACACTGTAAAACATGTCACTTCCTGTTGCCAGCAGGTGGCGCTATATCT
>CAIGQW010014484.1:1259743-1272422 GCA_903798125.1 Danio choprae | reverse complement strand
TTGGACTAAACTAACGTAACATGGATTTGATGTGATAAAATTTGTAGGAGGAGTTTGTTACACTGTAAAACATGTCACTTCCTGTTGCCAGCAGTGAATTATAACAACTTCCTGTTTTGTGGCGAAGCCTCAAAGTTTGAGAGGCCGCCACGGACACACCCTTCGACGAAAACTCTAGATCTTTGCAATTTAACATTGCCAAGGCCTTTAGATGACAACACCCAATTTTGGTGTTGATCTGATAAATTCCCTAGGAGGAGTTCGTTCAAATACCACGCCTGGAAATGGCAAAAACGGCACTTTTTTGGCAGAGGAAGTTAAAAATATCCAACTTCCTGTTCCCAATTTTCATATGTGTGCGTGAAACGTAGCTCGGGGCCAGTGCGTCAAATGTGCATAGGTGGCGCTGCCGAGTCAAAATCGCCATTCATTCCGGAGAAGAATAAACAACACAATTCCAATTAATATGAATGTTAATTTTAGGCTCTGCTACAAGTTTTGACTCACCCTTCCTGCTGGTGCGTGTCTGGTTTAGGCACATATTCGGTGAGGCGCAGGTTGAAATCCTGACAGCGGAGCAGGTTGTCTCTGTAATAATTGATTAGCGCATACACGCTGGGGAAGTGCAGGTTTTCTGTCAGGAAATAAACCGTGTGTCCTCCTTCCAAGCAGGAACGGATTCGGCAATGCTGAACTCGTCCGCCGCGCCTGTAAGGACCAAACAGACAATTCTAGCAAAATCTGCCTTTCTGTGCATGTGACCAAAGAAAAAATGGTCATTAAAATAAATGAAAAGGGACATTCTTTCCACGCAGCACTTTATGAAATATAAAAAATAAATATGCTATCTATAAAAGCTATTTCCTTCACAAAAGACACTATAGTCAACCTCAGATACATAAATGCTGAAGTTAGTCAAAACATATTATTATGTCCGTTTCAACTTAATCTTTGAAATGTATGTAATAATAGAGATTGCTGTAATTTTAGCAAATATGTTTTCCCCCAATACATTTATTAATTGTTTAAAACATTTGAATATGTTCATATGAGACATATGAATTTTCCTTCCCCACCCCATTCCATACATTTTGTAAAAGAAAAGTAAAATAAGCAAATAAGCAAATAGGAAAAAAAAAACATATCAATATATAAATCAAATTCAATGTCAAAATGTATTTATTCTGTGGTTTTACCAAATACAATGTCAGACAGATGGAAAAAAGAAAGATGAAAATGTACTCACCCTCAAGTGGTTCCAAACCATTATTTCTTTCTTCTGTTGAACACAAAAGTAGAGATTTTGAAGAATGTTGGTAATCATTACACATTGACCGCCATACTTGAAATTACTATAAAAGTTAATAACTACGGGTTACCAACTCCTTCAAAATATCCCCTTTTATGTTCAACAGCAACCACAAAAAATAAACTCATAAAGGCTTGAGGGTGAGTACATACACTTTTACTCAAATTGTGATAACAATATGATTTTTATTTAATTATTTAAGAATGCCTGGAGATTCATATTTTATTTCTCTTAGTATTAGTATTCTATTCAGTCCCTCCAGGATTTCGCAAAAAAAAAAAAAAAAAAAAAAAAAAAGATTGATTATGTGGCGAGTTTATGCAGCAAATTTCGCAGCATTTCTTTTATCGTTTTGCTGAGAAAATATACACAAATGTCATTCATTAATTTTCCTTCGGCTTAGTCCCTTCATTCATCAGGGGTCGCCACAGCGGAATGAACCGCAAACTTATCCAGCATATGTTTTACACAGCGGATACCCTTCCAGCTGCAACCCAGTACTGGGAAACATCCATACACACTCATTCATACACATACACTACGGCCAATTTAGTTTATACACATATGTGCACATCTTAATTCTGAGAGAAACAGAAGAAACTACCCCTAAAGCTGCTGTATCATATTTAAAAATGAAACCAAATGTTTGAAAATAATGCATCCGTGTTGTTTGACAGCTATCTGAACACGTTGGTGGGCATGATGCAGAGCATACATGCTTACAGTATGTGTGTGTGTATATGTGAGAGAGAGAAAGGGGGGGGGGGGGGGGGGCAACATGTATGACAACAGGATGCATATATACAATATGTAGAAGTTTAGCAAGTGATAAACTCACGTGGCCTAGTTCAAACAGGCTTTGAATGCGCGTTACGATAATGCCACATGACACGGATCACACACCAGATGAGAAGCATGTATTAACAACTTAAGGATTTGTACACTGGGCAAGGATATTCTATTCTTGAATACTATGTTTTTGAAATGTAAAAACTATACAGATGGTGCTCTGTGCCATGGAGGGAATTTGAACAGTGTCTCGCCTATCCAAAATATGCTGGAAATTTGTAGCAGTTAAAAAAAAAATAATAATAAAAAATCCACTCAATTTTGGGACATTTGCTTGATTTTGCATTAAATTCCATGATCGCAAAATCACAAAATCCTGGAGGGTCTGTCTATATGATAAATATTATCACTATATATTATATATACAGTAATAATATCCTTTTCTCATTTTTCTTCTATCTGAAAAGACTAAATTAAAATTACTAAATTAAACACAACGAATAAACTAAACACAACATTGCAAAAACCACCATCTAATAGGAGGCCTACATTACCAGAATGAAAGTGTGCAATCATTGACGAAGGTGTCGCTCTCCCGAACCAGAAATGTTCCATCAACTCCACCCGATTCAGCGCAGTATTCCTGCAGCAGTCTCTCTGCGGTCATTCGGCCCTCGGACATCCGGCCGTGAAACCAGGGCTCAGACTGATGAAGCTCCGTGCAAGACTGGACCAACTGAGGAGAAGCCACACATCTCAATTACACTTCATTTGTGCCACACTTAACCTGAATCTAATTCTGAAATGCAGACTCGCCTTTTCTTCCTTGTCATCATTCTCCTCCGCATAATACAGCGTTTTATTCTCAATCACACAGTAGTGCCTGTACCACGTCTGAACAAACACAGTCCAGCAGAAATTATGAAATTAATAATGATGAAACTGAAAGCCAAGATGAAACAATGACAGAAGGAAGTTTACTGGACTTTTGAACCTCATCTATTGGATCCCAGATGAAAAGCTCTCCTTGCTTATCTCCTTTCCATAGGTTCTTTTTGCCAATGGACTCATCGATGTTCAGTTTCTTGTGCTGTATGAGAAACTCAGGTTCAGAATTGTATAATAAAAGGGGTCCTAGTATGTTTTTATACTATGTTTTTATAGTTGCTGTTGGAGCAATCACACCAAACACGCTTTTCCGTTCTAAAAACACGAGGCGCACCACACTGCCTTTTTTTGTGCGCTTTTTTATGCCACTAGGCAATGACTGAATCAGCTGCTTGTGCGCAAGTGTTGCTGTTGATATTGTTATAATTGTAATATTTAATAATACTGTAATATTCAAGATTTGTAAAGTCACACAGCTCTGGATAACTTGAAACAGCGACCACTAGTCTCTCTCTGTAGTCTTGACACTTGAAACCCCGCCTCTGGTTTCATTTGACTGGAGAATGAAAAAGACGCAACTGACATAACACGCTTTTTCTGCTCAGAGTTGACTTTTTTTTTTTCAACTGCAAGTGCACAGCGCCTCATAAGTGCAAAGTGCACAGTTTTTCAAAAAAGATGCCTCTCAACACCTCTTACATTTTTTTTTTAGAGAGAGAGGGAGAGAGAAAGTGCTTCTCTAGGTGGTCTTGGTTTTATTCACCGGGGTTCAAGTGCTCTCGGGAAAGAGAAGGGTTTTTAGTCGTCGTTTGAAGGATACCAGTAAATCCGCAGTTTTGTGTGGGAATGGGAAGATTATTCCACCAGCATGGAACATTAAATGAAAAGGTTTTGGAAAGTGACTTATGGCCTCTCTGCGATGCATTAATAACATGCAAAAAAAGTTGCAACGTTATCTTGTGTTCAGAGGCAAAGGTATAAGTTTGAGAACACGTTCTTTTTCCATTCTGCAAAGTTGTTTAAGCAAATCATTTTGATGACAGATTTAAGCTCAGGCACTTCAGAACATGCTAGTCCAGTTATGCAATCGCCTGATTTGTCAAAACAGCTTTTCGAGAAATTGCACTTTAAGGAATTTATTTGTTACATCCATTTCCATCGTAGTTTATTTGGAAGTCTTACTGTATAATTGTGTGGAAATTATTCTTTTAAATGCACATTTTAGGATTCTATTCACATATTTGCGTTACATGTAATATGCTAAAATGCACATAAAATATGTGAATGGAAAATAGCTGAAGGTTTGTGTCACATTGCTTTTCTACCTTAATGATGATCTTGCCCTTAAGCTGGGTTGGTGATGGCAGTTGTTCTGCTTCTGGTTCCAGAGGTTCCATCAGGAGCTTGTCCTGGAAAACATCTTTGAACACCTGAGCCATCATTTTCTGTTGCTTGACGTCACAGTGTTCTTCTATGGACAGCACCACAGGATACCTGACAACGGTGGACACAGATACAAATGAGCATTTCCAGAAACACGAAAATGGTATGTAAATGCCATGTTATTTTTATTATCATGAGGAATACCGGTAACGCTTTTGTTTAAGTAACCATTCTTACTATTAACTAGTGTTTTTTTTTACCTGCCTATTATTAAGATATTGGTTGTTTATTGGTACTTAAATAAATATTAAAATAAATATTCTGCGTGATCTTATTCTACATCCCTAATACCAAAATCATTTACCAATATCAAAACGTTTACCTCAGTAACTATTAATTAGCAGCAAATTAGGAGTTTATTGAGGCAAAAGTCATAATTAACAGCTTATTAATACTGAGAATTATACCTTAAAATAAAAAGTGACCAAATTACCATATGCAAGTCACATTTAGTCTCAAAATCAATTAAATCAATACATAATAAAATCTAACTGTGCATAAAGAAAATAAAGGCTATTTTTAGGACGATTAAGGTTTATATCAATTGTGACTGCAATCTCATAAGAAATGAGAAACCCAAAATACTTTACTTCATCCCAAATTAGTTTCATTTAAAACATTATTGCTACAACAATGTAAACTTAAAACTAGCTTTATTGCTATGCAAATGTTGACACAATCAAAAAAAAAATATATGTACGTGTTTAGTAGAAGTCAAAATTATTACAGTCTTCCTGTAAAATTTAAATTCTTTTAAAAATATTTCCCAAGTATTGATTAATGGAGAAAAGATTGTTTCAATGCATTTTTAAACATAATAGTTTTACTATTCTAATTTCTAATAACAAACTTCTTTTGTCTTTGCCATGATGACGGTATTTTTTCCAACTTATTTTTTCAAGAGACTATAATTCAGCTTCAAGAGCTATTCAAAGGCTTAACTAGGTTATGTTAACTAGGCAAGATTGGTTAATTAGGCAAGTTATTGGATACCAGTAATTTGTTCTCTAGACAATCAAAAAAATAATCTTAAAGGGGCTAATGATATTGAAATTAAAAATGTTTTTACATTTTATTCCAGCCAAATTAAAAGAAATAAGACTTCCCCATAAGAAAAAATATAGGAAATACCTGTGAGTCAGACTTTTCTTACTCTGTGGGAAGTATTTGAAAAAGTCTAACAATTTCACAGGAGGGCTAATAACTTTGACTTAAACTGTATATGAATTATGCAAAATAGAGTTCTTTGTAATCGGGGGTGGTGGAATATACAGTAACTAGGACTCGTTCTTGAAAGGGTTTGTAAAACTGAGCCAGTTAACAAAAAACAACACAGAATAAATGTGTGAATGTGTGTGTTTTGATGACTAACTCAGATGTTGCGAAAGCGTGATCATTGATGGCCTTCACCACATCCTTAAACTTTATCTTGGACGTTCTGGTCCAGCCGTGATATATAATAGGTTCCTCTGGACCATTCCAGCAGTCCACTGAAATGGAGAAAGACAATTAGTTTGGCAGAATAACAAATAATATTTAACTAAGAAATGAGTGAGATCCACTGACACTCAACACAGCGACAGCCCAGTCTCAGACAGCGCACATATGCTTCTGTTGAAGACTCACTGCGCAGCTGATCTCCAGTCAAATATCTGTGAAAAAAAAAAAAAAAAAAAAAAAAAAAAAGAGCAACACATGAAGTAACACATGAAGTAGATGACGATGAGGAGAAGCAGAATGAAGAACAGCAGCACTGACGTGTTGTGAGATGAGTTGATCCAGTAGTGAGACATAGGATTGTTCATGTCCAGTGGACAAATCTCAGAAAACTTCTCATCCCAAATTTGGTTTTCTTTGGAGAAAAGAAAACTGAGGAACTGAAGAGACAGAAACAGACACGTCACCTACAAGTATAAATAAATATAAGATAAATATAGCTCTATAAGTTGTACCTCTTCAAGGATAAATGCAGGATCATTGGTTTTCCTCATGGTGTCATCGATGAAGATGGTCATTAACTCTCGGACTTGATTCAGATTATTAGCCCAAGTGTCCTGCAAAATACATGTACAGCATTTTTAATTAAGTGACTGAATGGGGCAGATATAATTGACACTTTGTGTGTTTAGTGATTTACAAGGACAGTTTTTTTGTATAATGATGATTTTGACCTAGTTGTACTCTATTATGATGGCTTACGAGGACATGCCTGAAGTCCTTGTAAAGCAAAATGCTTAAATATTATACATAACAAAGTCTTTTGACATTCAAATTTTGCCACAGGTTTCCTGTGAGGGTTGGGTTTAGAGATAGGGTCAATACATTACGCCAATAGAGAGTCCCTGTAAACCACCAATACCAACGTGTGTGTGTGTGTGTGTGTGTGTGTGTGTGTGTGTGTGTGTGTGATGAACAGATGAACAGATATGAATACAATATATATGTCAGACTTACTCTTTGCTGATATAAAAGGAATCTTTGGAAATCACTGAGTTGAATAGGCTGATCACCATTACTGCAGATAAATATATAGAAAACACATAATAAAAATGAGAACAATAGTAGAATATTTTTCATGTTTAAAAAATTATTTTAAAAATACAATTTCTTACCCCAAGATGAAAGCACACGTCTCCTTTTTAAACTCATCTAGAATCTAACAAAATGACCAACAACATACAATAATTATGATATGAAATGTAAAAAAAAATCATATTCAAAAGTTTAGTTTCAACATTTTAAGATAATTTGAAGACAATTAATCTGATAATTGAGATGATTCATTTGAAGATAATTCAACACAATGAAAAATAATTGTAGACTTTAACATTGTTACAAAATGCTTTCAAATATATGCTATTATTTTGAATATGTCATTCATTAAAATCATGAAAACAATTTTGATGCTGAAAATTCTCAGCATAAGAATAACAAAACGGTAACTACGTAAACTTCCACTATGGGGATTTCATCAGAAACCACTTACTCTGAAAAGTAATAAAACGGGCCAATGAAATGCAAATGAGTTGGGGGTGTCAGCGCAACAATACCTTTTATAGCCGAACTACAGCTGTCAGCTAAGGCGCAATCACTGTGGTGAAGAAACATAGCATTTCCGTTCCCCCCCTCGGGGAACGACAGTTACGTAGTGATCATTTCGTTCCCCAGCGGGTGGGGAACTACAATGCTATGTGGAAACTTCCACTATGGGGAAATGTATGGAAAACGCCAAAGTGATTGAACCTTACCACGTCACTGTGAGCGCACCATCATCACCAGAGACACAGCCCTCCAACGTGTCCCCTGGCCCTTACTTACCTTACTTACCTGTGAAGCGCTCAAGGCTTATTTATATTTTTGGGGAGTTGTAAAAATACACCTAGTAAGTTTCTAGGAATTTTAAAATACAACAGTATGTTGGGAAAGCGTGTGGTCTCGATGGGGAGGATGCTGCGGAGGCCACCTGCTGCCCAAATGGGGAGACCTGGTGGCAAGTAGACATATAGACTAACCCTGAGAAGGGGGAGTACACTTATATAGGATTGTTAGCGTGGAGGGAAGACACGGGCCCATCTGGAGAGCGGGGAACTATACCGTGGCTGAGTGAAGCATATGGGATCGCCAATGGGGACGCCGGCTGACCAAGCGGGCATGCCAATAACGTAATGGGCCAGGCACCCGACTCCTCCGCTGAGTCAGGTGCTGGGGGCCTCGGAGGAACTCTGTAGGGTTCGTGGAAAGGGAAACTCAACTGAGCAGAGTAAGAAAAGCGCACGCATCTCTGTGTTAGAGAGAAAGGCGCAGCAAGCGTGTTTCAACACCGTACCGAATTTTCTCATTCACTGGCATTATCCAGCACCCGTGAGGAAAATCAGCTCCACTCAAAGATACAGAATCTTACGAAAGTATTAGGTGTCGCCCAGCCCACAGCTCTACAGATGTCTGTTAGAGAGGCGCCACGTGCTTACGCCCATCAGGAGGCGATACTCAGTCAATGCGCTCTTACTCCCGGGGAACGCGGCTTACCCTGGCACTGAAAGCGAGGGAGATGGCATCCACTATCCCGTGGGCCAACCTCAGTATGGATACGGCACTTCCCGTCTGCCAATCCTAACAGAAAAGGAGCTGCTTAGAGTCGTAAGCTCTAATGTGGTCACATATCGCAGAGCCAACGGGACACAGCAAGAAAGGGGCTGGGTCTGCCTCCTCCGTGGGCAGCGCTTGCAGGTTCACTACGCAGTCTAAAAAAGAAGCACTGTAGGAACCTCGAGCACCTAGGTAGGCCGGGGTCTCAGGAAAACATGAGAGTGGGCTGGCCCGAATTCATGGCACACTTCGCTGACCAAAAATTTCTCCAGATAACCGACTCTCTTGACCGATGCCAAGGTGACCAACAGAGCTGTCTACCCAGACAGAAATCTTAAGATAAACAGTCGAGTGGATCGAGCAGACCTCTCCTAAGAGAGATCTCTAACTGTGTATGAGAGGGGGACAGGATTGATTTAATTATCCAGCGTCTCGCGCCTCTGGGAACTGGATAATGAGGCGATGCTTTCCCAGCGCACCATCATCCCCGCGTCATCAGAGCGTAACGCCAACCCCTCAGTGCGGAGGGGACAGCCTAGCTCCGGCCAGCTGAAGGAGGATAGCATCACACTGATCTGGCATGTCCGAGGTCCTTCTCGGTGCTGTTAGAGGGTGCTCTAGGCTGAGTGACGGTGAAAACCCCGAACTAGTAGGTCACCTAAGTCCTCGCGCTCCATCTATGGACCACACGTGAGGTTCCAGAGATCTGGGCGTGGGTGCCAGATGGTGCCTGTCCCAGAGAAGAAGGTGCTTCTTCAAAGGGACATGCCAGGGAGGGGCCATCACGAGGGAAGAGCTGAAATACAGGTCCGGTTGAGCTGGAGAGGCGCAATAAACAGACCTGTTCCTCATCCTCCCTGATGTTACACAGTATCTGTGCGAGTAGGCTCACTGGAGAAAATGCATATTTACGCACGCCCCAGGGCCAGCTGTGTAGCCAGTGCATTCCAGACCGCACCCATAACAGCTGGACAGCTGGGAGTGGAGCCTCCAATCTCCCATGCATGGAACTGCTGTGAGAGCGCATCGGCTGCACGATCGAGTTCGCCGGGGATAAGAATGGCACGCAGAGATTTCCGCCGCGTATGGCTCCAGAGAAGCAGACGACGAGCGAGCAGAGACATGCGGCGAGAGCGGATACCCCCGTGAGATTGATATACGGCATCGTGTTTCCCCTCCAGCACCGGGAAAAAAACAGTGCATCGCGAAATACACTGCCCACAGCTTCAGGCAATCAATATGCCAATGCAACCGGGTTCCTTCCACGGAGCCGCAGCTGCATGCTCGCAACACATGGCCCCCCAGCGCATACTGGAAGCATCCGTTGGAACAACAACATACCTGGACACTTGTTTTAGAGGCACACAGGCTTGTAGAAACGCAGGGTCCGTCCAGAGGCTGAGGGCGTGGCGACACAGCAGAGTGACAGTCCTCCGGTGCGTGCCCACGTGCCATGCGCGGGGGCGAGCCTGCTCTTTTCTCGGTTGACCGGAACCCCAACAGGTCAAGGTGCCGGAGCACCCAGTCCCTGTGCATAACCAATTGATCCCACCAGTAAACTATAAAAGCCAGTCATCAAGATAATTGAGTATGCAGATGCCTGCGAGCCCAAGGGGAAAAACCTGCGGAGACAGGGAGAGCCTGAAAGGGAGGACTTTGTACTATCATGCTGAACTAGGATTCGTTATAACCCACTGCTCTTTTAGGGTATGATGAAGTAGAGACTAAAAAGCCCATACCTCATCTCGGCTGGATGGGACCGGCTCGATTGCATCCTTCGCCAGGAGGACAGCAATCTCCTCGCGAAAGACAGGGGCGGACACAGGGCTGACCTTGGTGCAATAGACGCCCGTGACCTTGGGGAACCGTTAGCGAACTAAATCGTATAGCCGTGTCTGATTGCGAATGAGCCATCGAGACGGGCTGGGCAGCGCTAACCAGGCTGGCAGAGTCCGCGCGAGTGACATCATTGGCGCAATCACTGACGCACCAGCGGCGGGGCAGCACGGGATGGGAGAGCTCACCCCGGGAGGCACGCGTCCCAAGGAAGAGCGGAAGATAAGAGGTTTAATCTTAACTTCTTCACAAGAGTCCGCAAGGTGGCTGGGAGTGCGGGAGAAAGGAGCCCGTCCTCTGGCACTCTCGGAGCCTGTGGCGAAGAGCACCAATCCTGCAAGTTGGAAGGCATAGCGTCCCATACTGGCAGTGTTCGGACTGTCGCACCCAAAGAAAGGAGAAATTGGTCTTTATAAAATTTGGTAGCCATACGGCCATATATTCCCTGGTCCTCCGCGGGGGAAAGAGCACACCTCTTTTTCTCCGAGTGGTCCATCTCAGGGACGCTTTGCTGTCTGTACCGGGCTTAGCGGCGCCCTGAGGCGGGGGGTGGTGATCTGTGAGGTGCTAGATGCCGCCGATTAATCATTTAACAGACACTGGAACCGCGAGAAATCAGCCTCTCAAAAGACGGCAGATTTCTCTCACTCTCCCTCAAACAAAGTCGGAGGATAACAGCAAAAAATGTCTCTCAGTTTGCACGTAAGGCTTCTGAAGAGAAAAAAGGTATTGTTGCGATGCACAGCTGGCATTCTTATACACAAATTGATTGTGATTGCTGCCAGCTGCGTGCGCTGACACCTCCAACTCATTGGCATTTCATTAGCCTGTTTTATTACTCTTCAGAGTGAGTGGTTTCTGACAAAATCCCCATAGTGGAAGTTTCCACATAGCATTGTAGTTCCACTTCCACTGGGGAACTGACATTTAAAACATTTTAATATAATAACTTATATAAGTTTAAACTGAATAATATAGAGTTTATATTAGTGTATATTCATGTAGTAGAACTATATATTTTAGATAAAAAATAAACTATTCTACTGGAAATTATTGTAGTTGTACTGTATTAAAATAAATGAAGCCTAATAAATGACATTTTAATATATATTGAAAAGTAAAGCATCTTTTTTCATTGTAAAATTTCACAATTTGAGTATAGTGTTTTATTATGCCATACGTAAAAGTACATAATACTGTATGCAAATGTCTATTCTTCTAGAAAGTAGTTGTAACTGTACAAATTCTATCTAAATCTAACTGCATTATGTACAGAACTGCACTCTTACCGTCTTTTGGTTCTCAAATATCAAAGAATTGTAAAATTTGTGAAATTGCTCAAAATCCAGGACTTCTTTCTTTGCTCCCAATGCCTGAAAGAAAATATTAGAACATACTAATATTAAGTATTACAAGAAAATATTACGACTTATGTACAGTTGAAGTCAGAATTATTAAACCCCCTGAATTATTAGCCCCCCTGTTTATGTTTTTCCCCAATTTCTGTTTAATGGAGAGAAGATTTTTTTCAACACATTTCTAAACATAATAGTTTTAATAACTCATTTCTAATAACTGATTTATTTTATCTTTGCCATGATGACAGTCAATAATATTTTACTAGATATTTTTCAAGACACTTCTATACAGCTTAAAGTGACATTTAAAGGCTTAACAAGTTTAATTAGGATAACTAGGCAGGATAGGGTAATTAGGCAAGTTATTTTATAATGATGGTTTGTTTGGTAGACTATAGCTTAAAAGGGGCTAACAGTTTTTACCTTAAAATGTTAATGTTTTAATGTTCCTTGCTCTGTTAAACATCATTTGGGAAATATTTAAAAGGGGGTTTAATAGTTCTGATTTCAACTGTATAAACATAGCTCATTATCCAAACCTAAGGGAAGGAAATGTTCCCACTCTGCAGCCCTAAAATTTTCCATACGATGCAAAGCATATACAGTACCTCCCTTAAGATAATGTATACAATGTTTCATTCATACCGCAAATTTGTCCTTCAAAAAGCGCCCACAAGGTACTTTAAAGTTCATCTGTGGCAAAAGAGACTTGAGCTCTTTCATGGTGATGCTGTGAGAGACAGAGACAGTGTGAAGGAGGATACAGAAACTACAGTAATACTGGGGGAAAATATGTGAAAGAGAAAGTTGGGAACCTGTTTTTCTTTGTCTGATCAACCGAATACATCTGTTTCCTCAGCCAACTACAAAATAGAGAATGAAACAAGTATATGATTTGTTTTACAGATTAAGTATACACTATCTGTGTGTGTGTGTGTGTGTGTGTGTGTGTGTGTGTGTGTGTGTGTGT
>CAIGQW010014484.1:1244069-1257844 GCA_903798125.1 Danio choprae | reverse complement strand
AAATAGTCCCCAGCTAAGTAACTAGGTAGCATAATTTATCATGCGTTTTATGCTGAAATGTGGTAAAAAGACATTATGGCCAATTTTTTATTTTGTTTTATTGTGAAAAATG
This sequence comes from Danio choprae, assembly GCA_903798125.1. Taxonomy (NCBI): domain Eukaryota; kingdom Metazoa; phylum Chordata; class Actinopteri; order Cypriniformes; family Danionidae; genus Danio; species Danio choprae. The sequence continues at coordinate 1,257,732 of CAIGQW010014484.1, read as the reverse complement.
CACTGGTGTACAATGGAACTGGAACTAGTTTCACAGAGGTTCAAAGAGAACCCTTGGCTTGAACCTTATTCAAAATTCTATATTTTTTTAGCTTTTTAAATGATCCAAAATTCCTGTAGCGCCACCACCAGGCTGATCAGGCCGAGCCTTTATGATGTTGTAGACAAGGTGGATACTATCATCCCTCAAACTATCAAGCCTCTACAACTTACAGTTTAGTCTGCCCAACCAATTTAAGGGCAGATTGGGGATCTTTAAAAACTCATACAATGGCTATAGCATTTTAGCACTAGGTGTATGAATTAAAGAAAGAAGGATTAATCACGTTACATTATAAATACATATTGTCAGTGTTCGTCCGTGTCATCCTTTGTTTTCGTCATGTGATTCCTTTGTCCTGTCTTTCCCGCCACCATCAGTGTCCATTTGTTTCACCTGTGTTCATCCCTTGTGTCTCATTAGTTTAATCATCCCCTTATCTATTTATACCCTTTCGTCTGTGTCCTTCGTTGTCCGGTATTTTAGTTGCTTTGGTTGTGTCGTCCTTGTCCCGTCTACCTGTATCCAGTGTTTGTTACCAGTAAGTGTTTGTTAAATAAATCCGTTTTTGTTATCATATCCTGTGTTCGTCTCATCATGTCTACCTTCAACAACGGAGCGTTACACATATCAAGTGCATTATATTTAATAAAAGACATTAATCCAGCTGTTCCTATGAAATACTATTTATTTTCAATATGAACATTATTTCACAATTTGATTCTGTGAAGGTAGTCTATGTTACACAATTTTGAATGTTTTTCTTCATTAAGTGTAAATGTGCAGTTTTACCATGTAGATGCAGCAATTTCTTTAGTATGCAGAGACACTAACAGTTACCATAATCTTTGCATCAGTTTTGCAATAACTGACATGATCAAACTGTGTGTTTTGGTGAAATTCAATTATGCAAGTTTTGTTTAACTTACATATATCATGACAAACGGACACGTGGCATATGATGGAATAACATTTCATTTGATTTAATATATATATATATATGACTTACTATGTATAATATGTATAAGAGGACACACTTACCCCCCAGACTGAGAGTGTTGAGAACAAACTGAGAACCGTAGAATATGGTAAAGCATGTGTTCGGGTCTGTATTTCTATCTTTGTGGTCCTTGAATCGATCAAATTCTTTGGAGTTTTTTCCTGGTCGTACTTCCCGGATTTCAAAAATGTCCACTGCAACAGTGAGATCGCCACATAAAAGATAAGAATACAGCAATAAAGAGACTAGGTTAGTATTGATGTTGTTGTTACTAAATCTAAAACTATTAACTTGAAATCAAAGTTAAAATAAAATAAAATACAATTTGGATGAAAAACTGTAATGAAAACATTGCATAACTGACAACTAAAGCTGAAATATTAAAATAACCAAAACCTAAAATGAAGTTTAAAAGGAAATTAAGCCAAATAGAAATATTACAAATATAAATAATACAAAAAATAATAATTAAAACTTATATGTAAAACATATGTGTTATATTTAACTTTAGTCAATATATTGAATATTGTTTATATTTACTAAATATATATTATAATAGAAAATTATAAAAACATGTTTTAAAACAAGCATGTTTTGAACTAAATATGTCATTACATAAATATGATATGCATAGCAAGGTGCTGGGCATATTTTATCATAACTTTTAAAAGTGTAAACGGATACAAGCTTTTTACAGACATGAACAAAAGGAACAATTGACTGATGAGGTGTTTAGAAGAAAAAAACAAAACGGTTCATCAATGTTTGTTGTGACTCTGCAAGTGGCACTTCAGAGGGTGAGAAAGGCGGGTGTGATGGATCTACATTTACTGACAATAGACATTGAGTCTACTGGTCACACCCCGATAGTCTTTTCCTACATGATCATGCTGTCGTTACACTTTTCATGACCGTCCTTCTGTTGACTCTTAATTACTTTTTAAAGTTGCATCTACTTCATTTCACTCTTCCTTAAGACTTTTACGGAAAATAAAGGTTTTTTGATCAAACATACTATTTACATTGTAAATAATGCATTATTAAGTAGCACAACTATTTCCAACCTTGATAATAATAATAATAAGAATAAACATCTGATTATCAGATTTCATATTCTATAGCAAAATACTTTAACATGATTTAAAAATATTAAGTTGTTATATGTGTGTGTGTGTGTGTGTGTGTGTGTGTGTGTGTGTGTGTATAGTTGTAAACTTTTGTAAAAGCAACACAAATTAAAAGCTAAAATAAATGCCACTAAATGGCAAATCAGGACGCATTTCCAAGAAAACACAAACATGAGTGTTAATGTACGAAATGTGAAGCGGGCACTTACACACTCCTTCAGTCTTGTTGGCGGTGCGTGTCCAGGCCACTTGTCGCGTCTCCATAATGACCTGCACCGTGAGTCTCTCTATCCTTTGCCTGTACACCGTCATCACTATCCCCATCTCCAGGTCCCGCTTGATGAGGCTCTTCTTGTACTCGGTCAGGTCTCCCTGTTGAGCGCGGCCCGCCATCTCTGCGTCCGGCCACACACTGACAAACACAACACACACGCGACCACAGGAAGAAAATCACTAAAATATGACTGGCAGGAGGTGCGCTACAGTCAAATGATATTAATGTAGACACTTATTTGGCACATTTGCTGTCTGTACTGAATTATATAGCAAAAAAAAAATGTCTGTACTTTGAATATCAAAGCACGCAGGCCGGTTTCCTATTCAAATATTTTGAGATACTGCATGGATCTAATCAAATATTAAATAAATGGTTCACCCAAAAAATGGAAATTCTGTCATGTCGTTTTGAAACCAGTATGACTTTCTTTCTTCACTGGATAACAAAAAAAAAACATTTTTTTATTATTATTATTATTACTGTATAGTACCATAAACAACGGCAAGCTGTTAAAGTACAATGTTCATGTATTGTAAAACAGGTTTATTGGTAGGATACTCTTATGTTAAGAGATATTTATCATCTATGGTAATTGCTGTTTTAACAGTGTTCAAACTGACAATAAGTGGTAACACTTTAGTATAGGGACCAATTCTCACTATTTACTAGTTAGTAGTAGTTAACTGCTTATTAACATGCTTGATATTGGCTGTTTATTACTACTTAGGAAGTACAATATTATACATGACCTTATTCTACATCCCTAATCCTACCCAATACCTTAACCAACTACTACCTTGCTAACTACTAATACGCAGCAAATTTGCACTTTGAGCCATTACTTTGAGTCTCAGTTAATGGTTTGTTATTAGTAAATTGACTTTAAAATAAAGTGTGACCAAGTATGTCAATCTTTTTGCAATCTGTTTGAAATATAATTGTATAGTTAATGTCCCTGAAAAACATCCCTGAATGTTTTATTATATACATTTATTATTTATTTATATTTTATATTAGATATTTATTTATTTAGTTTTTTAATCACTTAAGGAAAGGTAGATGCTGTTAACTTGAATATCAGCATGTGAGAGTGATTGCAAATGTGCTAGTGATTTTATACAGCCACAAATAAAAAGTTAATGCTGTGCGTTTTAGACACAGGGCTCTATTTTAAGGATCTAGGTGCAAAGTCTAAAGCGCAGGGCGCTAAAAGCATTAAGGGGCGTGTCCGAATCCACTTTTGCTATTTTAAGGACAGAAAAATAGGCTCTGCGGCGCATGGTCTAACAAGGTTGTGCTTATTCTCTTAATGAGTTATGGGTGTGTTTTAAGAATAAACCAATCAAAGTCTCATCTCCCATTCCCTTTAAGAGTTGCGTCACGCCATGGCGCATTTGCTATTTACATGGCGGACTTTGTAAGTGGAAAAACTGATCGCTTCACTAGCCAAAAAACAGTTAAATAAACCATGTGCAGCGCGAGGATAAAGAATGAGCCTCCTACAATCGGCCTTTACTTTCTCTTTCTCTCTTTCGTGAATAAGGAAACTGTGTTGTACACTCCACTGAAGACATCCATTAGCCTACATATTTAATTTTGTTTGTTAAGTGCAAAGATTTCAAAACTATTTCTAAATTCAGTACTAATTTCCAGCAAACGAATAAATGAGCAATAATAATGGGGTTGCAGTGGTTTTTATATTTATGTTGAAAGTAATAATTTTGTAATATTTTATTCCTTTAATTATTTTCCATTTGTAAAGCTATTTGCGTATTGCTGTACATCCTGCGTGTTTTAAGCAATGTGTAAGAAAGGCGCACAACTAATGCGCTTTGCGCTGGACTTTAGACCTGCTTTCAGCTGGTCTATTACACAGTCTATTTTAGTTCCTCAAAATAGCAACACGCCAACAATGCAGAACATCCATGACTCCACAAAGTGCCGCAAATGGATTTGCTATTTAAACAACATGGCGGAAAACGGCAAAATAAGGGTTGCGCTGGTCTGAAAATACAACATGTCGGGGCAAACACGTCTTTTTTCAATTTCTGCAACCCATATTTCCAAACAAAGGCGTAGCTGAACATTTGTGTATCTGTGCATCTCTATACTCACAACCTGTGGTTAGAAGCCAAGCTTCCTCCCAATATGAAATAATGGATGTAAATAGATCATGAACATGACCAAAATAAGCAAGCTAACATGCAGTAAGATCTATAGAATTTCATTCAGTCTAAATACACATTTTATTTTATTTTTAATAAGTCTTTTGTATTTTAGGAGAATTAAAGTTCCTGTCAAATAAAAATGTACAATGTTTTTTTTTTCCCTAGTATATATTGTTATACTTAATGTGAACAATTAATCCATGCAAGTTAATCCAACTGAAAAAAAAATGCTTTAATCAAAAATCTAACGATAATCTTCTACTCTGGGTTGGCAGTCCTTACTAAAAACTAGTAAGTCTGCATTACTAAAAGTCTGCAGCAACTTCTGGTTCATGCAGACTTTATTTCAAGTTGTTTATTTCAGTATGTTGATTTACTTCTAACTGAAACTGAATATTGAGTAAGGGCGGGACTTTCTTTTGCACATAATTTCTTCATAGCAAACTAATGTTAGGAGAGGGCATTAATATGCAGTTGCTATGGAAGCCCTCAGTTTAATGTCAACAGAGAGACCGTCATTCCAAACGCAGAAGCATTCATTCATTTTCATTTCGGCTTAGTCCCTTTATTAATCTGGGGTCGCCACAGCGGAATGAACCGCCAACTTATCCAGCACATGTTTTACGCAGCGGATGCCCTTCCAGCTGCAACCCATCTCTGGGAAACATCCATACACACCCATTCACACTCATACACTACGGACAATTTAGTCTACCCAAATCACCTATACCGCATGTCTTTGGACTTGTGGGGGAAACCGGAGCACCCGGAGGAAACCCACGCCAACACAGGGAGAACATGCAAACTCCACACAGAAACGCCAACTGACCCAGCCGAGGCTCGAACCAGCGACTTCTTGCTGTGAGGCGAACGTGCTACCCACTGCGCCACTGTGAGGCCAACGCAGAAGCAAATGGTCAGATTTGATTGAAGATTAACAAAACAAACCAATTTTTTCAGTGGTTTAACTTGCACAGATTAATTGTTCACTTTAAGAATAACAATGTGAGCTAGCTCAATAAACATTGCACATTTTGATTTCAAGCGAACTTTAAAGGGCAGTTTTTGAAGACTAGAACCCTTGAGTGATGTAAAAAAAACATAATAAAGGGGTAAATAATGGAGAACAAAAATAGTGAAGCGTCTTTAGATGCCATGTTTGTTATTTACAGCAATGATCTGCCATAATTAGAATAAGTTATCACTCCTGCTTGATGACATGACAGTTTTAACTAATATAGTTCAATTGTGCGACACAGTTCAAATAACAGACAATTTTGTCAATTTTGGCCAATTATGTCATTGTTTGGGAACTGCAGCCCTGACTGAATTACTGATTTAATGATCCATTCACAAAATTTATCACACTAGAATTAATTTATCAAAATAGAATTAGTGTGTCCCAAATATCATCATAATACTATACAGTATTTTTAAATGAGTATTCCAAAGTTACTCATATTGTTATTTATTTTAGGTAGAAATGTATTTTTAAGTGCAGATCAATGAACACTCTAATGGCTAATATTACCCACAACACACTGCATGCTGGACAAACATGCAGTACAAACACTACATTACATACATACAAATGAGCATTCAGCAAACACTATGAAGATGAATAAAAACTACAAACATGGCAGATGTGCAAGACCAACAGTTGAGTTGAGGTTTAGATAAAAGAGGTTGAATGATTAATTAGTAACATTTAATCTGACAAAAATGTTATCCAAATTCTATTTCATAAGCAACAACTTTGTAAATTGAGCTTGTAAATTGGCCATGCAACAAAGCAAACACATGGGCAGATTTCTGTGCATGAAGTTTCATCTGCATGAATTCAATTCAAAGAAATGTGGAGAATGTAAATTGTGACAAGGCTGGTGAATGACAGAGAAAACAAACATGGTGACTGAACTTTATAAAGGTGATATGGTGACTGTTTTATAAAGGGATAGTTCACCCGAAATGAAAAATGTACCATAATAATTTGACTTACTTCCCTCTGTTAAACATAAATGAATATATTTTGAAGAATACTGGAAACCTGTAACCATTGACTGTATAGTACATAGTATCTGTTTTTCCTACTATGGAAGTCAAATGGTTACAGGTTTTCAGCTTCTTTTTTAAAATATATCTTCTTTTGTGTTCAACAAAAGAAAGAAACTCATAAAGGTTTAGAACCACTTGAGGGTGAGAAAATAGTGAGCCAATTTTAGTTTTTGGGGTGAACTATCCCTTTAGATACAATTATGAAAAAATAGTATATTCTAAAGGCGGTTCATTTCGCTGTGGTGACCCTTGATAAATAAGGGACTAAACCAAAGGAAAATTAATGAATGAATGTATATCCCAAAACTTGTAGTCCCAAAACATGTAGTCTACTCTTCTGTTATACACTCAAAAGTACTTTCAAAGCATACTTTTAGGTTGAACTGAGATGCAGCGACAGAGACCTTTAATGACAGGTTTCTTTTAAATGACAGGTTGTTTTAAGTAATGCAAGTTCCGATGTAATGTTTTAAGTCAATTTAATTGATGTAAGTTGAAGTGACTTGTAAAGTTAATTTGATTCAACTTAAAAATTTCAAGCGGTAGCCATTTTTTAGTGTAGAATGAATGATTCAAGGACTGGATGCCTTTTACTGGAGTCCTAGTCTCCTACTGTTCGGTTTTATTATATTTATTTATTAATGACAGGCCTAAACCAGGCAAAAACACACACAGCTAAATATTGTTGAATTGTTATTATCCCCAAAATCAGAAAAACTGTTGAGATATTATATTTTGTCAACAACACATACCCTTAGGTTAGCGGCACCTTCAGTGGTGCAAATTTAAGGGCGTATTTATAGATGTACAAAAATTGATTACAGCATAATTACACACAGGGATTTTAAACTATGCATTTTATTCAGATACATGTATCTACATATTAATTACATATTACTTTGTATCAATTATTCATTTTAATGTTAGCACCGTACATAGCAGTTGATGAAACTAAGTCAAAGTGGAACCAATATTTTAACATTTAAAACTGGTTTATTTCTTCTTCTTTTTTCTTTATTTAATGTTTTGGACACCATTTCATTCCATTATAACTGCTTTCTCATTATTCACATTTTGCTAGTTCATGTGGTTTGACAAATGAAAACCTGATTAATAAAATCATTTTATTATCTTTTTTTATTATACTATATTATATATCATTATACATTCTTACACAACACCAGCTTTTATGTTGGGAGCAAAAAAACCTCCTTTACATATGTTACGGGGTTAAAGAAGAACAATGTCCTATCATGCATTACAGCTCTAATAAAAGAAATTATCACCACCTAATAAGAAATAGCATCAGCATTTATCTGTGAGCAAACAGTGCACCTTTCAGAAACAAGTCCGTTTTCCAAACTGCTGAACCATGGCAAGCAAAACAGATGTTTCATGTTCCCCATAGAAGCCAAAATTTGCATTGCAAATAAGTAGCAGAGTAGGGTGGAAGTGTCCCAAAGCAAGTCCCTCTTAAAAAAAGTAAAGCATTAACCCAGCAAAATCAATGTAGTTTCCATCCAGAAACCTTTGTACATCACCCACACCCTCCATTCTTCCATTTTGAGTTTATTTGTGAAAGAGAGAGAGAAACCTCTCGCTTTCCTGACATTTAAACACAAGCATCTAAATAAAACTCTGACTAACAAACCAAATATATATATATATATATATATATATATATATATATATATATATATAACAATTGTAGCTTGACACAAATGTGGACATGATAAGACTAACTGAAGATTACTCCTACAGTACACAGAATTGTTTCACTTTACCATAATAATAACAAAATGTAATTGTTATCATTGACAGCAAAAAGACAGTGCACATTTGACATTTTTAACTGTACAGGAAAGGTTTGTACTTCAGTTCTTGTGCACTGTTGCAAAAGTAACTGTTTTCATATCGAAGAAGAATAAAGGAGCTTTATAATATCAAGTTTCCTAAAACTTCTTAAACTTGATCACTGTGTATTTAACAAAAAAACGTAGGCCTTAAAACCAAATGCATGACACATATATACATTAACAACAACTGTAGCAAGCCATAATAAAATCATACTTACCCAAGTTTGGAGAAGAAACTCAATGACCGCTTCGAAAACCACCTGCTGCAATCAAACGAGTTCTCATGATAAAAACAAATTGATAATACAGTATTGAGGAAAAAAATCCCTCTATGATCAGTCTAGTTTCAATGTGGTCAGTTCCTCTATTCGCTAAGCACAAGGAAGTGAAGAGAACATTATGAGAATAAAAAAAATCCGGAAGCAAAATTATCTATGCAAAATCCCCAGGGAAGAGAGGGCGATGTGTGCAAAGTTCTGCTTAACTTTTGTGCCCTCGTGCCATAAAAGAAATATACCAAAAAAGCTACATATGGATGCACACGAAGCGATTATAAACTATGGGTATTCAGCTTGAGGAAAGTCGCATGTTGCCATTTTCGACGTCATCGTGACATCACGACGTCTTTCACTCGTTTGGTGTTTTATATTCAGAAAGAGAATTTATTAATGACTTAATGTATGCTTCTGCGTGCAAACTGAATGCCTTATTGCGGCTTTACTTCAGTAAGCATAGGTTTTTAAATACAATTTGAAACTGTGATAATGAAAGCACCTGTTGTTGGCGGCTGGGCGCTGGCTGTGAGGGCATTTGGTCGAAAGTTTGTTTCAAACACTACGGTTTGTTATTTCATCACCCGTGCTATTAAAAAGCAGCTTTTGTTGAATGTAGATGTGGTATTTTGAAGCCTGCTGTTTTTCTTTTTTAGCGTCACTTTTCTAGTGTACTCCTGCTATTCATTTGCATTGAGAATGCAGGAAAGGTCAACAGACGAGAAAAAGCTGTTGAGTTACGCACTGTATGTAACGTGTATGCAAAAACTGTATTATATTATGGAAATTAATACATTAGGCTCACTTTATAATGGGTATCACTTATGAATTGATGAAACGAGCATGACCGAATGATAGTTATAATATGCCCTGATGACCAGCAAGCAATAAACAGTAATCTGCAAATAATATTTTTTTAAGGAGATGCTTGCTGGGAAGTCAGGTAAGTCTGTATCTATCGGAGCTACAGTTTAAAGTTCATTACAGTGGTTGTCTACGCTTTATTACTTTATTAATTGTTATGTTCTTTGATGTTTCTATGGTAAATGTGACTAGGAGAACTTAAAGAATCAAACAAAGCTTTCTTTTAGATTTTCATTCAAAGAAATGCAGGTGCACATGTACAGTTTGGCTGGTGTTTTTGGGATCAAACAATCCATTTGAATACAATTAATTTTCCATTTAATAAAAGAATCTAAAGCCCTAAAATACTGAAGTGGGGGAGGGGGAAGTATTACTTTTCTTTTCAGAATTGCTAGAATGTAAGTCAGGAAAGAAAAAACCCCCAGAATTGTGACAAACTCAAAATTGCAGCTCCACGATAACATCTCATAATTTAGATTTTCCCCCTCAGAATTTTGATTTACATACTGCATTTCTGAGTTTATATCTCACAATTCTTTATTCTGTTGCAGAAACATGCTTCCATGTTAAATACTGTTTAAATGGTTAAAAGAAGTTGCTGTAGTCTTTTTATCTTATTTTTATATAAGTGAAACATTTCAAAGAAAAAAGTGGAGTGAGAATTTGTTGCTCAGAAATTGACTGAATTACTAGATTCCTTCTGTTTTTACATGACAGCAGCCTTATAAGAATGCCCACTTGGTGATAATAATATAAAAACATGCTGGAAATCAAAGTGAAAGCAAAAGACTTCCGGTAAACTAGCAAATAATAAACAGTTATTGCATTTTTATACGGTGAGGTTTGTGGGAAATATCTATCAAAGCTATAGATTTAAAGTTTAAAATGCATTACACCAGTTGCCTACTTATCATTTATGTTGGTCTTTAATGTCTCTGATGGATGTTTCTAACTAAACTTACAGTATCCAGAAGACACAAGCCCATACCTTTCTCTGACGTTTGCGTTTTAGAAAAATGCATCTTTAAATGTATGATTTGGCAGGTGCTTTTGTGCCTCAAAAACCCATAAGAAAACATGTTTTAATTTTCCATTTAATGATTTTCCAAAATACAGTACTTTAATACATTAAATTTATCAGTCAAGTCAAAATGCAACCACATATAACATAACAGACATTAGATGAGAAACAGTTGCATATTGTCTATACTCAATGTTAACCAGCAGCATTCAACAGAATGTCTTTGTGTGATTATTTTAATCATCCACAGAAAGCAGGAAACCAGCTCCCGGATTTTGCATATTAACATTAAAACTACACATAAATGCATCACTAAAAATAAGCGATAAGTGGTTCCTGACAGTGTATTTATTTTTCAATATCTCTATTAGTGTAAATAAAGAAACCAAAACACACAGAAAACAAACACTGCTGGTCAGATATTCATCATGTTCCTCTCCTTCACCGATCCTCATCCTCCTCGGGTTCCCGGAGGCCTTGACTGTGCAGGGTTTTCCCTGTCATTTCCATCATGGCTTGTACTTCCAGATCACCATCTAGAATGCTTTTCTTCTTCTCATCCTGAACACAAAACATTTAGCATGATTACTCTTGTCCTTATAAGAATCAAAAAGGAAACACAGAATATTATTACAGACCCCTTCTTGTTCTTCAGGTAGCTTTCCTACACCCCACACCTCCAGGGTGTCCAGTTTGAAGTCCTCGTCTGCTGAGAGCTGAGGACTGCCGTATGTGGTGCAGCGTGGTCGAGCTCTACTGTGACCGTGTCCAAAATTATAGTCCAGCCACAAGCCGAAATAACCATGCTGACCACCCATACCCTAATAAAAACAGAGAGGTGAGTTACTAAGTGGTTTTGTTTTACTTTATAGTGTTGTGGGGCCCTAAAATATGGAAGCTTGTTTCTGCCATAGAATTAAAAAAAGATCTTATAATATTTACTTTCTGTCTTGCAACAGTTTAAATCTCATTTCAGACGTTTCTTCTGAAATATCTTGCAATTCTTTTAGTTTTTTTTTTCAGGAATTGTGACTTTGATTCTCACAGGTTTGACTTAAAAACACAAATGAAAATATCCCCTAAGTTTATATTTTATAACTCTGAACTGTTTTCCTCGGAATCATGAAAGGGGGGTAGTTCACCCAAAATGAGAGTTCTGCCATCACTTACACACCCCTGACTTCTTTGTTGAACCCAAAAGAAGATATTTTGAAGAATGCTGGAAACCTGTAACCATTGACTTTCATAGTATTTGTTTTTCCTACTATGGATGTCAATGGTTACAGGTTTACAACATTCTTCAAAATATCTTCTTTTGTGTCCAACAGAATAAAAAATTCTTAAACTAGTTTGGAACAAGTCCAGGGTGAGTAAACGACGGCAACATTTGTATTTTTGGGTGAACTAATCCTTGCAATTCTGAAATAGTATCTCACAGTTCACATGTTTTTTTTTTATTCTGTGGAGGAAACCGATTTCCATATTAAACACCATTTAAATTTGGCAACAAACAAAAGTTGTGATAGTCATTATGTCCACCGGAATGGAAATGACAAAAAAATGTGTCCTTTTTATGGACACATATAGATGTCTTACGCCATGTTTGTTCATATTTTAGTCAAAATGTACCAGAGTTGGTTTTGGAAGTGGTTTTCAGGGGTCTTTTTGTTCACACTATGGTTCAAATGTCAGCATTCACACCTTTTTAAATGAATCACACTAAAGCTGCAGATTGTGAGTATGCAAAATACAATGCTGCGTTTTTTACATTTATGTTTTAATTAATCTAAGAGGTCAGGCTGTGATGTATCAGAGATTTAATCAAACCAATCCTGCAAAGGATAAACAAACCTTACAAAAGTGTTGTGTTTTGATTGTCTGCAGCAGGTATTTTGTATGGATCACAAGTGGCCAAACTGGCAGTTTGTTCACACTTATTTTTTGTTTTGTTTGTTTTGAGAGACAAACTAAATGGTTGTGGTTTGACTGAAACCAATGGAAAGTTGACAGGCCTGTACTGCAACTGTTGTGCACAGTTGTGACTTGCGCTAGTCACATGACTGAAAACTATGAACTGGAATGCAGCAGAAAAGGTTTCTTGCCATTGCTAGTGACAGGTCCTCAAAGTGGTACCCATTCTCAGAAAAGATATATCATTGAAAAGAGGTGAAATTTGATTTAAGATTATGAGAACACATGGCGACATGGTGGCTCAGTGGTTAGCACTGTCGCCTCACAGCAAAAAGGTCGCTAATTCGAGTCCTGGCTGGGGCAGTTGGCATTTCTGTGTGGAGTTTGCATGTTCTCCCCGTGATTGCGTGGGTTTCCTCCTGGTGCTCCGGTTTCCCCACAGTCCAAAAACATGCACTGTGTGAATAAGAGAGTGTATGAGGGTGTTTCCCAGTACTAGGTTGCGGCTGGAAGGGCATCCAGGAAGGGCAATGTGTAAAACATTTGCCGGGTTAGTTGGCAGTTCATACCGCTGTGGCGACCCCTGACAAATAAGGGACTAAGCAAAATGAATGATGAGAACAGTTGAATTTAAATAATAATAATAATAAAAAAAAAAGAAAACTAACAATGTGCACAGATATTGTGCTGTGATATTTGCTGATTTATTTGCATATTTTTAAGGCTTAATTGATTGATAAGTAAATGTTGAGGAATTTTTATGTGAACTTTTCTTTAACATTGATCTTACCAAGCCATTCGGCATAGTCTGCTGGCCCTGGTTCAAGTACATGTAATGATCGTTATAGCCTGTGCAGGTAAACACGCGCATGTATGGGAAAACTGAGAAGAGGAAACATCTGGAATCTCCTATAAAAAAAAAAAAGAACATTGAAGTTATGGTTCATAAGTGCAGTACAAATGTGTGTGTGTGTGTGTGTGTGTGTGTGTGTGTGTGTGTGTGTGTGTGTGTGTGTGTGTGTGTGGGTGTGTGTGTGTGTGTGTGTGTGTGTGTGTGTGTGTGTGTGTGTGTG
>CAIGQW010014484.1:1232696-1244059 GCA_903798125.1 Danio choprae | reverse complement strand
GTGTGTGTGTGTGTGTGTGTGTGTGTGTGTGTGTGTGTGTGTGTGTGAGATATTTTGTGTACATGCAGCAATATAGTAGAAAGGATTTTCATTCACACAGATCTGAGAATGCTAAAAAATAAACACACTGTATTTTGCATGCCAGGCCAGTAGTTGGCGATGTTACTTTATAAAGAAAAAACATTTCACATATGCACATAAAAATCCATTGTTGTTTTGGTTAATAATAAAATGTGACAGATGACAGATGTGACAGTGAAAATGAAAACGTGACTGACAGATGTCACTGTTTTCACAAATTAGCATTTTTGTAGATTATACAAAACCAAAAGTAATTTTTTTTAACCATGCTCTCTGAAACCACTTTCCATGCTGTTGTCATTAAAATAATTACTCCAAATGTTAACATTTTTCAATTTAAAGGCTCAGTTGTAATTTTCAAACCTACCCTGAAACTGAGGTTTGACCTCCCAGCTTTGTGACGCAAAGCCCCCGAAGATATGCCCTTTGGTGTCCTTTATCAACAAGACAGTGGGACCCCGACTTTTGCAGCTGCCCAACAGTCGAGTGAAGCTTTCTCCATGCATGTTTGTGGAAAATAACATCCTCCAGGGGGCGCTGTGTCCCTCAGGCAGCAGAGGGGACAGGAACATCAGAAGAGGCAGACTCAAGACACAGCGGAGGTCAGTCCAGGGAGCAAACTGACACGATGGTAACAGAGTCGGTGGAGGACGAGATGGCAAAACGACACCTAGTCCTTCCCCAATCAGAAGCTCCAAAAACATGGCCATCATTGGGATCCGGAACAGCCAGTCTTCCAGACAAGCAATGTCACACGTATTCTGATCTATAGGAGCGACAAGAAGTAGTAGTGTACTGTTGTTCTGCCAAATGACTAAAAAGGTTATCAGTATGATGTTGAAAAACTGTACATTTGTAGTCAAAGCATCCTTTTGCAATCTTATAGTGCACTAAATATGTTTGCTGCAGTTTGTCATTCATTCATTCATTCATTTTCTTTCGGCTTAGTCCCTTTATTAATCTGTCGTCGCCACAGCAGAATGAATGAAACTTATCCAGCATATGTTTTACGCAGCAGATGCCCTTCCAGTTGCAACCCATCACTGGGAAACACCCATACACTCCCATTCACACACATACACTTCAGACAATTTAGCTTACCCAATTCACCTATACCGCATGTCTTTGGACTGTGGGGGAAACCGGAGCACCCGGAACGAACACAGTGAGAACATGCAAACTCCACACAGAACTGCCAACTGACCCAGCCAAGGCTCGAACCAGCGACCTTCTTGCTGTGAGGCGACAGAGCTACCCACTGCACCACTGTGCCGCCCAGTTTGTTTTTGTTAATTTAAAATAAATATAACTGTAAAAATTCTTCAAAAGTAAATTTATAAAAAATGAAAAGTGTGTGTGTGTGTATATATATATATATATACAAAAACTAATACAAATTAAGAAAGCATGTAAAAAAAAACATTTTTAACAAAAAAACATATATAAAATGTGAAATATAAATCACAAAAATAATACAAATATTAATAAATAAAAATAACATTGTATCATTCATAAAAATAATTAAAAAAACACTTTATTTTATATCCAATTTATTTCATGTTAATCACATAATTAAAAATAATTATTCATTATTATAATATAATTCACAAATATATAAATTATTCATTGTCATCTAAGTTTATTATAAAAAAAGCATTTACTTTGATACTGATATTACCAACCTGAAGGTTTTAATTCAGAGGTCAGCTGTTCGGCCAGCAGTTTAACACCTTGAGCACCATCACCCATCCGTTCTGGTTGCCAAGCTCTCAAATGCCCCCTGTGGGCGAGAGTCTGTACTGCAGCTGAAACCAGGTCTTCCATAAACTATTAGACAAGCAATAAATAAATAACCATATTAAAATCTGTTAAAAGCAAGAATGATTAAAAAAATTATTTGAAATGCTTCACTGTTAAACTAAAATTAAGTAAGTAATTAATCCCATTATACATGTAATTTATTTAATAGTGTTATTGCTAACTAAAAAAAAAGTAAAAAAACTTAAGTAAAAATAAAACTAAACTAAAAATAGGTTTTAAAATATTACAAATTTTACTGGAAAATAAAATAAATTATTAGATAGAAAAATCTGTTCAATTCTAAAATAAAAAATGAATATAATTATTGTTTGAATTATTTAATGATGTTAATGTATTTATTTCAGAATTGAGCTATTATTTTATTTTATTTTTAGATTTTATTCTAGTATCAAAGTAAAAGCTATTCAGAAATGTATAAATAAATAAATCTGACAAAAAACATCTTAAACTAAAATATAAAATACAATATACAAAATATATGTTAAAATATATAAATAATACATAAATAATAATAATGAAATGACAAATACTCCTTTAATATGTACGTATATTACTGATTAAGTTATATACATAGATTTTGGTGCTACTTACACCTCTGATCTGCTCAGTTGTGGCAACTTTAGCCTTTGCACCCTCCGCCATTGCCAGGACCAGCGGTGCTCGTTCCTCTGCAGTCCCTCTGAGAACATCGGCCAGGAAAATCAGCAGCTGCTCACGACTCACCCCGTCACCAGGGGGCAGCGGCACTCCTGGGTCAATGCTGTGGAGACCCTGAAACACTCGCTTTACCATTGATTCTGAGGCCATCTTTCCCATAGTCATCTAAAAAATAAACAGAAAGGGTTATATCAATGTATCTGAAGGACTGCCAATGATATCCAATGCAAACGGTAACAATTTGAAACAACTGAATCAATTTACCAGTCATAGCAATTAAAATGTTTTTTTAGCAGATGCTTTTTAATAGATGATCTATAAAACAGTTCAGCATTCATACACATAATAACAGCCAAACTATTTATAATAAGCACTTTGATGGGGAAGTACATGTGTGGTAGACTTGGCAACATTACACGGAATCTGGAAGTTCATCAACTATTACAGCTTTTTTGCTTTTTGCTTTTTATTAACATTTTGGTCAATAAAACAACAATTTTAAAAATATCTGAAAAACAGATAAATTATCTTTGCTCTGACAGAAATTATTAAAATGATCTTTTGCCCCACTGCACCATTTCTATACAATATATTATGCACATTTTTAATCTGTTTTACATCATCTGTTGTACATATATACGCACACAATGAGTCACAATAGGCTTAGCAAATATAAAATAAACAAATATAGATATAAAATAATATAGATAGAAAATAAAATAAAATAAAAATGGATTTAAGGAAAAAAATATGTGAGAAGTAAAAAAACAATGATCAAACTGCAAATATTAAGTTTGGATCCATTTGCTCTATATATGTCAGCATTGGCTGCCAAATAAGATAAAATTTTTGACTGCAACCTTTGGTGGAGTACCGAATCTTCTCCATTGTAAGATGGTACATAAGATCCCTAATCCAATGATTAAAAGTTGGAGGAAATTTGTCCTTCCATTTGAGCAGTATAAGATGTCTAGAAATTAATGTTGAAAAAGAAATCATACTTTTGGTATTATTGTCTAAACTGGGATCTGTAATTAAACCACATATTCCTAAAATAGGGCAAGGGTCAATTGATATATGCAAAATATTTTAAAAGAAATTAAATCATAATTGCCAGAACTTTGTAAGTTTAAAACATGACCAAAACATGTGTGTGTGATTAGCTATCTATACTTCGCATCTATTACATAAGGGATTTATAGTATATATTTATAGTGAAAATTTTTGTCCAATGTAGGCAATGGACCACTTTAAACTGAATAATTGTAAGTCCCACACAAATTAAAGTTGAGTGACTATTACAGCTTTTAATAATAATTAAAATATATTTATTTGTTGTTTTAATTTTAGTTTAGTCACTTAAAAGTTGTTTTTGTAATTTTTTATCTTCTCTTAAATTTCCCGCAGCTCTTAGTAAGCTGGTTCAAGCACATTTACGTATTTTCATTGCCAATCGTAGCCAATCGTAATCATTCGTTTTGGTTCAATTTGGAATTTCCACAAGCAGTGCAGAGCCCTGGGGATCGGAGAGAGGCTGGCTTCCCTGCCCCCGGATCCGTTTTTGTCATTTTTAGCTTATTTTATTTAAAATATTTGGGTCAAACACAACAGGTTTGTGTAGTTTGGTCTTTTCATTCATTTTTAATTGTCATTTAATACAAAAGTGATTTTATATAAATAGAAAGCACATTAAATGAAATAATAACTGATTAACAGTAAACAAATAACAGTTTTGTGAGAAGAAAATTAGATATGTGTGGAATTTTTGTACAACTATTATTACACTCAATGGCATTTTAGTGGGTGTCTCCTGAAAATAAATATTAAAAAGTATTAAAGGATTATCATTATTTTAAGTAAGTAATAGGTATAGTCATCATTATGTAAAATTATGTATTTTTGGGGGGCCAGCCTAATGGTTAGAGATTTTAACTTGTGATTGAAAGGTCACAGGTTCGAGTCCCGGCACTGGCAGGGATCGTAGGTGGTGTGAGTGAATAACCAGCACTCTCACAACCCTCAATACTACAACTGAGTTGAGTCCCTTGAGCAAGGCACCGATCCCCTAACTGCTAGCCGGGCACCACAGCAATGGCTGCCCACGGCTCTGGGTGTTTGTCCATGGTGTGTGTGTGTGTGTGTGTTCACGCCACTGTGTGTGTGTGTGTGTGTGTGTGTGTGTGTGGGGGGGCACTTGGATGTCTTAAATGCAGAGCACAATTTCACAAATATGGGTCACCATACTTAGCCACATGCCACGACTTTCACTTTCACTAAAATGACATATTATGTATTGTTAATGTAAAATGTTATGTAAAGTGCTGTGAGAAAGCAACTAAAAATTGGTGTATTATTATTATTATCATCATTATTACAGGAAGAATATAAATATTCAGTTTAGTTTTAATTATTTTGGTACTTTGTTAAACTAAATAAAAATAAGAACAATAGTTGAAATGAAATAGATGTTTTTTCTGTTTTTTTTTGTTTTATTTTAGTTATTTTATTTTACATAACGTTCATTTGATCTAATGCTTTTATATTTCATTAGCTATAATATAGTATATATAACCATATGGGCTTCAGCAGTTATTCACATACATAATACTGCTGTAACAACATTACAATAATATACTACATTATATTCCAAGTATAGTGGTTCATTCCGCTGTGGCGACCCCTGATTAATAAAGGGACTAAGCCGAAAAGAAAATGTAATGTATGTATGAAGTATGTAATGTGTAACCATAAGGGTTCAGTAGTTATTCTCATACATAACACTGCTGTAACAACATTACAATAATATACTACATTATATTCGAAGTATGTAATGTGTAACCATAAGGGCTTCAGCAGTTATTCACATACATAATACTGCTGTACCTAGATTATAATAATATACTACATTATATTCGACGTATAACAGATCCCTTTGCTCACCTTCAGCATGTCTAAGGATAAACCCTTGCTTGTTTTCCCAGCTGAAGCAGAGGTTCCTGATCCATGAAGTCTGTCAAATGTTCCCTCTACAGCGGGTCTCTCATCCGGACGAAAACGAGCCAGTCGCTTCTGCGCTACAACACTGTCGCCGTTCCCCATCACTCTGGAGGAAAATCTACGATTAATGTGAGATTAAATTAGATAATTGGTGGAGAATGGTCTGAATGTCATGGGCACGATACATAAAACTCATGCTTGGCTTCGTCAGCGGACTGAAACTCGTTATCGTGGAAACCTGTCAAATACAGTGCTCGTTTGAATTGTGGAAGACAGAAGTAGGATTTTCAGACCTTGTCAGTGGCTTAGTTTGACATTTCCACTTTATGTACGATGTAAACAACACACACGCAAAACTACTTCCTGGTTCTGCACCGCTTCACGTGCAAAGGACCAATGAACGGAGAGAACTTCAAACCACGCCGTCATTGGCTGGATCCGATTGGCGTCATGCGCAGATTGGTGGTAGTTTACCTGAGGGCAAATGAGTTGGAATTTGTACCAAGAAAGAAGCATTATATTACATTTACCAGTCCTAAAATGGGAACAACGTTGCTACGTTTTATCTTATTTGTATATGAAATTAAGAATGTATTCGTGCAATATGTTACTTTATGTATATGCAAAATGGTGTCTGATTATACAGAAGAGCATTTGCCTTACTGTTTTGAAGAATCAGGATTTTTAGAAGCTTTAGTACATAGTGAAATGCTTGGTGAAAAGCATAATTACATCATAATAAATCATTTGAATAATAAAATTAGATTCAAATAATCATAGTACGTTATAAGACATTAGCATAAACGTAACAAGCTAATAAAATTCATTCATTCATTCATTTTCATTTCGGCTTAGTCCCTTTATTAATCTGGGGTCGCCACAGCGGAATGAACCACCAACTTATCCAGCATATGTTTTACGCAGCGGATGCCCTTCCAGCTGCAACCCATCTCTGGGAAACATCCATACACACCCATTCACACTCATACACTATGGACAATTTAGCTTACCCAATTCACCTATACCGCATGTCTTTGGACTTGTGGGGGAAACCGGAGCACCCGGAGGAAACCCACGCCAACACAGGGAGAACATGCAAACTCCACACAGAAACGCGAGGCTCGAGGCTCGAACCAGCGACCAGCGACCTTCTTGCTGTGAGGCGAACGTGCTACCCACTGCGCCACTGTGAGGCCATACTGTAGAATAATAGAAACGAAATATTTCCAAATACATTTAGACCCATTTTTTTTATATAATTTCAGTTGATGTTATGCCTTAATTAAACGATTGTTACAAAATAAAAAATCTTAATTGAATAAAACACAGAATTTAAAAAAAAAAATAAATAACACATTAGTATTATTAGTGTATGGGAGATTCCCAGTACTGGGTTGCAGCTGGAAGGGTTGTGTAAAACATGCTGGATAAGTTGGCGGTTCATTCCGCTGTGGCGACCCCTGATGAATGAAGAGACTAAGCCGAAGGAAAATGAATGAATGAAAAATTTGTTTTGCCTTGTGAAAGCAGTGTCTGTTGTTGATCAGAAGAGGGCAGACTAATCCAGCTATTTGAGCCATCAGTTTTGCCTGTTCGTGAGGCTTTACTGATCTTTCTCAGCAGGCGATGAAAAACGCCTTTTAAGGGCATGAGATTGATGTGAGATCTGGGCGTGATGTCTGCTGACGCTCAGCACTCTTACCAGAAGTTTTAAAAGAAGCCGTTTAAGGACATTTCCGTATCTGAAAGTGAGAGTGCAAAAATGAATAGTCAAATCAGACGACGTACAGGAGGGGATTGTATCCACTTGGATACGACGAAAACAGAAAGACTGGCTTTAGTTTGCAATGAATGAATCTCTAAACCTCACGGCAACTAAAATGCACCTTCCACTGCGCATGCGCGTCAGTCATCCGCCCAGCATGGAGGCTTGCTGAGTTCTGTGCCAGTGCTTAGGATCCGCTACCACTGAGTGGATTCATTACGTCTCTCAACCCAGTAGAAGGAGATCAATTACAGTATTAAATGCACATATACCCACATATTACCGTGGAATAACCTTATATTCACTTCAGGTGTTTTTATACTGAGCATCTCCAATACCTTTCATGCAATTACGAGGCTTTCACTACAAATAAAACCTAAAAAACACACAAATTAAGTAGTTTTTTGTGTACAGTTTCAACTATGTTATTTTGTAGTATTACTGTGGTTATACAAATGATAATCCTCAAGCAAATACTACACAATTATTCATTTTCAGAATGTTAAACCTCTCAAAACTGTTAATTTTCATTTTAACATCATTTAATGTTTATTAAGCCATGTTTTTGTGACTGGTCTCTCTAATGTATGTGATTTGAAGACATTTGGTTTCCACAATGAAGCATACACAACCAAAACCTTGCGTAGGCCTCCTATAGATGCAGTGCTTTTCATGCTAAGGTATAGGCATACATCTTTTAAAAAAAGCCTCAAAATGATTAACAATAGGCTATTAAATATAAACTCACATGATTTCAGCTTTATTGATGAGCTTTTAAAAAGATTTACAAATGCCCTCATAACAAGTAATTTTCAATATTTAAAACAATATCAAAAACTGCATCATTACTTCATGTGAGTTTTCTTTAAGTAATTTAGTAGTATTTTGTATATATCATCAATAAATATAATAGATTTGTCGGCGCCAATAGCCTAGTGGTTAAGTGTGCCGACATATAGCACCATGGTGCTCGTGGTGACCCAAGTTTGATTCGTGGCTTGAGGTCCTATGCCGATCCTATCCCCCTCCCTCTGCTTCCAATGTTTTCCTCTCTGTCCTCCATTATCCTATCCCAATAAAAGGTGAAACTCCTAAAAATGATTACAAAAAGTAAATATAATAGATTGTGTAAACTCTGTGCTAACAAAAAAGACACAAATAAATAAACATTGAAAACTCTGAGACTCTACAAATATGTGAGGTAAAGTTGGTTTTATATTCACACATTTGGACTTCCTCCTTAATAATAAATATATAATTATATATTCATAACTAAATAATGAAATCATATTAGCAGCCAATGACTGTCAAAGCACATTGTTCACAGTCAAATAAATGGTGCTAATGTTGTTTTGAAGTCATACTTACATGTGATTTCAGACCCAATGTTCAAAGCACCATGGTAAACAATTATAGGGAGCATGTCACAAGTTGTCACTGAATGAATGTGCGAATATAAAAACTTTACCTCAATACGAAACATGCTGAATTGTTTCAACCCTAATTGACAAACCTAACCATTGGGTTCAAAATTGAATTGGTTTGTTCATAATTGACCCAAATTTGAATTGAAACAACCCAGCATTTTTTGGAGTGTGTGGGTTCCAATGGTAATGGTTCTAGTGGTTATAATGATATTTGTATTGGTTCTAATGGAAACTGTAATGATTTCTGTGGTTCTCTAATGTTAATTTGTTGCCTTCTATTGTGATATAAAAGGCAAGCTCATTACATCATAATGCAATATATCCAAAAACAAGCCTATTTTATATAAATATATATATATATCATTTGTAGAAGAAACATGAAAAGAAAATTCTCTGGTGCTTTCTATTGTTTACTTTTCAGCAGGGCTAATCTACGTGTAGTTCACGAGACGCGTTTTTACAACCTAATTGTACATTGACACTGTGTACAGTGCCGTCGCTAATGAGCAGGTGTAAACCATAACAATACAGCTATTGTGCTGCAAAACAACCTGCTGACACATACATGCACAGGCCTGGCGGTTTTATTCAATGTGAAAGTCGTGTGCCCACCGAGCGTATAGAATCAAACATGACCACATATGGAGAAAAGCAATCTCTATTTCATGAAGCATAACTAATGTGCCGTAGAGTTATTTATACAGCAATATTTGAATACACAGCTTTAGCTACCTAGGCTAGGCTTATATGTCAGCCAGTGCTTTAATATGAGCAAATACATTCATTTTTATAGTTTTCAATCTCTTCATTTAAGACTCATAAATATTGTAAATGAAACATAAATGTCGTATGTTAGCATGTGCTCTTCATTGTAACTGCCTGGTTGACCTTTTGTCTATAGGTTATCATTAAAAACAAGAACAAACAACATCAAATTAGCTTGAAGTGGTGTCA
The DNA here is from genome assembly GCA_903798125.1 of Danio choprae. Classification (NCBI taxonomy): domain Eukaryota; kingdom Metazoa; phylum Chordata; class Actinopteri; order Cypriniformes; family Danionidae; genus Danio; species Danio choprae. The sequence continues at coordinate 1,234,357 of CAIGQW010014484.1, read as the reverse complement.
GGAATACAATTTCTAAAGCAAAAAAACATCTTAGAGTGCAAGCTAATGGATCAAGTCAATGTGTAGTCATTTTGAATGCATAATCATATTCGAAATGTTAGCAAATGCTGCATAGCACAGTTATTTGCATCAAAAGGTCATATTTTGTAGCTTCGTTGAGCCTGTTTCTAACAAGCACAGACACAGCCTGAAAGAAATGTTCACATTTTAAAGTGAAAAGCTGGAAATGTTTCTCTGGCGTCAACCCTACGTTGACTTTCTGCGGCAGCTCCAATCTGCAAGTTGAGGCATGAGGTTTCTCTCTTTCTGTTTGGGTGCTTCTTCTTTCTCCTTCCTTCATCTGCCACTCTCTTTCCACAGCCCTATATGGTAAAAGTGTGTCGCACACTCCATATACAGGAAACGGTGAAAACTTTAGCACCCACACGCATACAAGCGCATGCAAACACTGCTTTTGTGTCTGTGTGTGTGTGTGTGTGTGTGTGTGTGTGTGTGTGTGTGTGTGTGTGTGTGTGTTTGTGTGGCACTCATTTGTGTTTATGCTCAACCAGGTTACTGTAATCAATGGAACAGGAACAATTCTCTCAGTGTTATTGTTTGCTTCTTTCTTGCTATCTGCCATTTTATTTTGTTATCTATTCTGCTTTTATTTGCATATTATCACACGTGCTTTGCTCAATATGACACTGGATGTATATATGTGGGTCTATGATTTTACAAAAGAGTTCCCATTGTGGTAACAAAATGCAAAACTGGTATGAACATATTGTACATGAACTCTGCATGAAATATGAGGTCAAATGGAACAACTGATGTTTTATTATTAAGGACATACTTAATGAAACCGTCCTAATTAGCAGCCGAATGTGTTCGGGATAATAAAAGCTGACCTTTTCTTTTAATGTTTTTGCGTGTGACCTTTCATCGCATCATGTTTGTCTGTGCAAGAAGTGGGCCTGATCAATAAATGAATAACTATTAAGCTCATTGACCCATATACTAAAGAGCCATAGCACAATTACATTGAGTCTTCTGTAGAGGGCTAACCATTCAGGGAGATTGATGGATCGGTTTTGGGATTATTAAAACTTAGGGAGCTTTTTAAACTGATTTTCTGGAAAGGGAACTTCCTGCTTTAGGATAGAACATATTGGGTTTAAGCACGTTTATGAACACTTGTCTTAATGAGTTCTCGATGCATGTTGCGTTTCTTGATTTTTAATTTTTATTTATTTATATATTTGATACTTTTGGGTTTGTGACGCACTAAATATAATATAATATAATTCATTCATTCATTCATTTTCTTTTCGGCTTAGTCCCTTTATTAATCTGAGGTTGCCACAACGGAATGAACCACCAACTTATTCAGCATATGTTTTACGCAGCGGATGCCCTTCCAGCCACAACCCATCACTAGGAAACATCCATACACATTCATCCACACACATAGCAACCGGAAGAAACCCACGCGAACACGGGGAGAACATGCAAACTCCACACAGAAATGCCAACTGACCCAGCCGAGGCTCGAACCAGCGACCTTCTTGCTGTGAGGCGATTGTGCTACTCACTGCACCACCGCTTCACCATAATATAATATAATATAATATAATATAATATAATATAATATAATATAATATAATATAATATAATATAAT
>CAIGQW010014484.1:1201793-1215021 GCA_903798125.1 Danio choprae | reverse complement strand
ATTTTTTCTATAGGATGCTTTACAATATTATATTTGTGCATATACATTAGTTTAGTCAGTACTGAAGCTAAATCTGGAGCTAATCTAACAAAATAACTTACAATAATGGTTCAAAAATTAGTAGCTCAAATTGAAATGTTAGGGAAAAATATTAAATACAATTTTCAAAAATAGCAAAAATCAAGAGAAACAAAAAATATATACAGTTTTGTTGAAATGTTGTAGTTTGTAATTTCTTTTGCAATATTTTGCATGTATTTAAATGTATCATCTTTCCATTTCTAAAGATGTTCTGTGACTAAAATATTATTTTAATAAATATATCTGTTTAATAAATCTGTTTTGTTCAAATGCACCAATATTTATTACCCATACTAACTGAGAAATAGATAAAAATATTCATTTTCAGAATGGAGTGTACTCATATATGCTGAGCACTGTATATATAGTTAAATATATTTATTCATTCATTCATTTTCATTTCGGCTTAGTTCCTTTATTAATCTGGGGTCGCCACAGCGGAATGAACCGCCAACTTATCCAGCATATGTTTTACGCAGCATATGCCGTTCCAGCTGCAACCCATCACTGGGAAACATCCATACACACTCATTCACACACATACACTACGGACAATTTAGCCTTACCCTATTCACCTATACCGCATGTCTTTGGACTTGTGGGGGAAACCGGAGCACCCGGAGGAAACCAACGCCAACAAGGGGAGAACATGCAAACTCCACACAGAAATGCCAACTGACCCAGCCGAGGCTCGATCCAGCGACCTTCTTGCTGTGATTGTGCAACCCACTATGCCACCGTGAGGCCCCTAAATTTATTTATTAATTATATATTCATATTTATTGTGTTTTATTAATTGTATTTATTTTGTATACATCTTTCTTACATAAAATAAATATTAAATGTTATATTAATGCAATGTTTGTAGATGTAGAGTCATAATAATAATAATAATAAGAAGAAGAAGAAGAAGAAGAAGAAATAATAATAATATTTTCATTGAATTTTCAGTAATTAAAATGAACTGATCAACCGAACAATGTAACATTTGACTACTTGTTGACATCTTCTTATATATATATAATGACAAATTGTTCAGCAATTTAGTTTTTCTTCTATTGTTAATTTAGGGAGAATCTGATAGCAAAAAGTGACTTTTAATTTGAAAAAATACGCTTCACGGAAGTGAGAAGCTTCACCGTGCTATGCTCAAACTAAGTCTCCACCCGGGGCATTTAACTGACTTCAATAAGGCCAAATAATGGAAAAATGGTAAAACAATATCTGAAATTTACTATGCGGTTGATGGCAAAGTTGTAGCGATAAATTTTGTCAATTTATATTGAAAATTCGCGAAACAGTCACGAATTATTGTGAAAATGGCTTTTCCTTTGGTACTGAGCTATTGTCTTTAATTACTTTGAACGTTATAAATGTTTCTAATAGCTTTTGGTTACTTTAAAAATTCTTGCGTTAATTAATTTTGATTGCGTTATTTTGCAGATAGTCTTATGTCAGATGACACAATGGACATTGGGAAGCAAACTCGTCTGTCACGTCCACACAGATTAGGTGAATCTTCAAAGGTATGCATGACAGTGTCAATGTTAATTATAAGTAAGAAAAATCCATCCTTTTTACTATTAAAAAAATATTTTCGGTCAAGATTACAGCTTTGTATAGCAAAATTGTTGTTGGTTCACTGGACCTTTGATTAATAGGCTCGTGTTTAGATTAAAATGTTATTTTTAGCTTTATATCAATTTTGTAAACTACATTTGTTGTCCTTAAAATTTCAGATGAGAAAATTATAATTTGGAGTCCTGGGAAAGATATATGTGTATAGGTAATTTTTTAAAGGTCTAAATAGGTCTGAAAACATGGAACATTTTATATTGACCTGTTATCTTTGTCGGCATATAAATGATCTAAATGATAGTTTTCTTGTCTAAAATTCTGAAGACATTATCCGTATTAACAGTAAATTTGATTGAAATGTATACCTATTAATTGTAAATTCAAAAAACCAATAATAACTTCAAACCCAAAGTTGTATCATATATAATTAAAATGAAAAAAGTAATAAATGCTATAATAGAATATATGTAAATAACATTAACGCACAAACTTATAAATACTTCTTTAAAGTATAAATACTAGTTTTAATAATGTTTAAACAATTATCATAATTCATTATTGTTTATTGTTACATACTCAATAATTGCATTATTATCAATAAAAATCCATTAAGTTAAATGTACACTCAGAAAGTTGTTATCACATTAATAAATAATATCTTTTAAATACAGTCACACATTGAAAACTCCAGTTATGCTAGTCTGACATCACATCACATGAAGACCAGAACAAATCTCATGCACCCAGGCTGAATAGTGCCTATGAAGTGTAAATGAACTAGTGCTGTTAGAATGATGTGGGGGGAAAAAATCATACTATCTTTTAAAAAGATTCTTTCAAGTGTCCTGACACTATCAAGCACTAACAAACTCCCATAAACACCAGGTGTATCGATGGGCAGACCAGGCTAACAACCTCCTTCAAGGCTTAAATGAGCAACGACAGCACGGCCAAATGTGTGATGTGGTTCTGGTGGCCGATGACCAGCGGATCCCTGCGCATCGGGCTCTACTTGCAGTATCAAGTCCTTACTTTCAGGTAGGCTTCTGCCAGTATCAATTTTGCTTGCTGCGATTAAATGCTGAAGCTTTTATCACAGTGTTATTACAATATTGACCTAAGCTGCAAAAAAAGGCTACTTTAACAGGTATAGGGCCTAGACGACACTTATTCCAGATGCTATTTAAATAGGATCTTAAAATGAAATTGGTATTTCTGAATGTGTTTGTATATTTTTACTTATTGTATTTGTATTGTTGTGTGTAAGTCTCTGACCATGTTCTAACCCTCTTTAGGGATAGACAATAATGTTTTTTGAATTGATAATAACTAAAACATACTTGGTGTATTGCTTTATTGTATATACATGTCTAGAGTAAAAACAGTACAATACAATACAGTACAGTTTTTTTAAACAAATTAAGTTGCAAAATGATGATAAAGTAAACTATGTAACACTTAATAAAGTCTCATTAGTAAATGTTATTGCATTAAAATCTAAGGTAATAAAAAAAGTACAACTGAATTTTTTTTCAAAAAATGTGCATGGAAACAATTATGACTTACTTAATGCATTATTAGGCATTAACTGAGACATTAAAATAATTATTTACGGTATTTTTGAGTGTCCACTAAATGAATATTGTGTATGTTTGTTATCACGATATATTGAATAATTGAATATCGGCATATGCCTTCTTCCAGGCCATGTTCACTCTGGGCATGCGAGAGGAACACGAGTCCGAAATAGAGCTAGTAGGAGCATCCTATATTGGTGTTAAAGCCGTAATAGACTTCCTATACAGCGGCGATTTACCTCTCGATGAAGGAAACATCGATTATGTCCTGGAAACGGCTCACCTTCTGCAAGTGTGGCAAGCTGTGGATTTCTGTTGCCAATATTTAGAAAAAGAGGTACGTGAAGACAACTACCTGTACCTTCAAGAACTTGCCTTGCTATACAGTCTAGATCGGCTGGATGTCTTCATAGACCGCTTTATTTTGAAACATTTCAGCACACTTTCCATCACATCCGAGTTCCTCCAAGATGTGCAGATGTTCAAGCTTTGTGCTTTCCTTTCCAGCGAACAAGTCCAATGCGAAAACGAGCAAACTCTTCTTCAGGTCGCCTTGCAGTGGTTGAATCAAAAACCCGAACGTCTTGAATTCGCCCTTCAGCTCCTTTCTAACATTCGTTTCGTTCTCATCCCGTCTGATGTCCTAATAGATCATGTTTTGCCAACCATACATTCCATGCTTCCTCTGGACACAAGCTGCAAGGCGTTAATTGAGGAAGCAATAGACTACCACAGGAAGCTCAGCACTCAGCCTGTGATGCAGACGCAGCAAACGGCCCTTCGAGGAGGTGTGGAGCGTCTGCTGCTGCTGGGAGGAGAAGTGTCCGAACGCGGAGAGGGCTTGAGTGCTGAGGTTTGCTGGCTGGATGAAGAAGCAGGCAAGTGGGTCGGGGAGACTCAGATGCCGGCACCGAGGACTCAGCATTGTGTGGCAGTTTTGGGGGGATTTATATTCACAGCCGGGGGGAGCTGCTCGCGGGAAAACGGGGGAGATTCTGCAAGCGACATGCTGTATCGGTACGATCCCCGGAGCAACCTGTGGGTCAAGGTGATTTGTTTGTCTACTGACTGTTTGGCTTGTTTATGACATTTAAGTTTTAGCTGCAAGGCTCCACAGCAGGTGCACAGCTATCAGTTTTGGGCCCTATGAAAGAATATTTGATGTTGGCAGTAGCTGGCCCAGCTTCAGTGGCCACCCCTCACTGAGCCCTGTAGATGACGAAATAGAAGAGCGGGTGGTCAAGACAAAGAGTCAAATAGGTGTGTTGGGGGGGAGGTGTGTGGTGGTGGGTGTGCACCCTTATAGTATCTCTGGGGGCCCCAAAAGTGCGTGGACCCTTGGAATAGTCCTAACTTACCCTTGCTTACCAGCGCCCTTTCCCAAGAGTATGATTAAATGGTTGCATTTTTCTTATTGGGAGCAAATATCTAACTTAATGTTAAATATAAATTCATCCATCCATCCATATTTTTGTCCATCCGTCTGTCCGTCCATCCATTATCCATCCATACATCTTCTATAAATAAAATTTTATATCCATTCAAATTCAAGGTATATGCTTTACTGCACATCTATAATGTGCAGTAAAGTAAAAACTAAATGTAAAAACTAATGTGATTGCTAAATGGAGCAATACAAAACTATTAGCACGGTTATTAGTGGACCTTTAGTTATATAGACATTAAATGAAATACAAAGAATGATTATTAAAAAAATCTTTTTAAAAATCTTAGCAAGCTATTTTTTTTTTTTCATTTAAATTTTTCAACTGTAAGATTTGTTAAGTTATTTTAAAACTGCAATTAAATACAATTAATTAGAAACAAAATTACTAAAACATTTAGACTGTATAAACATTATACTGTAAACATTAAACATTATAACTGTATAAACATTAGAAACATTACAAAAACGAATCAAATATTGAATGAAAAAAATACAAAAACAGAACAAATTACAAAAAATTAACTAGAAAAAAAAAAATTATAAATATGAATGTATTATAATATCTAATAATTCATACTAAAATAACTGATACATAACCCTGATGTATTCTGTTTTCAGAAATAATACCTTTCAGTGTTTAAGTACATTTATTCATTTTTACAAAAGTGAATTATTTACGTACTATAAATTTCATAGGGTATCCTAAATTTTCACATGACTATAGATGAACAATTTTTTTTTTTTTACAGAATTGTGCGAGTCTGAATGTTTATCTGTCCATCTGCAGGGTGCTCCTATGAACCAGCGGCGTGTGGATTTCTATCTAGGAACCATGGGAGAGTGCCTTATAGCTGTTGGGGGACGCAATGATAGCGGTGCTTTGTCTTCTGTCGAAGTGTATCAACCTGCTGACGACCACTGGACCTACGTTGCAGGATTACCCAAGTTTGTTGTGTGTTTTAGATATTATTTCTTAGCATTGCTAGGCAGTTTATGTGAATATGTATTTTCATATGTACCATTTAAAAGGTCAGTGAGATTTTTAATAATCAAAATAAATGTTTTTATTCAGATTGGTCATTACATTTGATATCTGCATGTACAGTTGAAGTCAAAATTATTAGCCCTCCTGTGAATTTGTTATTTCTTTTTCAACTATTTCCCAAATGATGTTTAACAGAGCAATGATTTTTATACAGTATTTCCTATAATATTATTTTTTCTGGAGAAAGTCTAATTTGTTTTATGTTGGCTAGAATAAAAGTAGTTAATTTTTTTTTTAAGATCATTTAAGGGTCAATATTATTAGCCCCCTTAAGCAATATTTTTTTCAATTGTACAGAACAAACCACTGTTATACAATGACTTGCCAAATTACCCTAACTTGCCTAATTAACCTAGTTAAGCCTTTAAATTGCACTTTAAGCTGAATTCTAGTATCTTGAAAAATATCTAGTAAAATATTATGTACTGTCATCATTCATTCATTCATTTTCCTTCGGCTTAGTCCTTTTATTCATCAGGGGTCGCCACAGTGTAATGAACCGCCAACTTATCCAGCATATGTTTTACACAGCGGATACCCTTCCAGCTGCAACCCAGAACTGGAAAACATCCATACACACCCATTCACACACATGCACTACGGCCAATTTAGTTTATTCAATTCCCCTGTACTGCATGTCTTTGGACTGTGAAGGAAACCGGAGCACCCGGAGGAAACGCACGCGAACACGGAGAGAACATGCAAACTCCACACAGAAAAGCCAACTGACTCAGCCAGGACTCGAACCAGCGACCTTGCTGTGAGGAGACAGTGCTAACCACTGAGCCACCATGTCGCCTACTGTCATTATGCCAAAGATAAAAGAAATCAGTTATTAGAAGTTAGTTATTACAACTATTATGTTTAGAAATGTGTTGAAAAAAATATTTTTTCCGTTAAACAGAAATTGGGGGCAAAAATTTACAGGGAGGCTAATAATTCAGGTGGGCTAATAATTCTGACTTCAACTGTAAAAGATTTAAATAAATGCCGTTCTTATGAACTTTCTGTTTATTTTTCTGATATTAGATTATTCTTATTCTTTTTATAGATTCACATATGGTCATGCGGGCAGCATCCACAAAGGCATCGTCTACATTTCAGGGGGTCATGATTACCAGATCGGCCCGTACAGACGTAACATGCTAAGTTATGACCCCGAAATTGCAGACGCATGGAGAGAGCGCCAGGCCATGATCTTGGCACGAGGCTGGCACTCAATGGCATCTCTAGAGGACAGAATCTACGCCATTGGGGGCAGTGATGACCATGAGGACAGCATGGAGCGTTTTGATGTGTTAGAGGTGGAAGCGTTTAACCCACAGACCGATCAGTGGACCATGATTGCTCCTCTCAGGTATGCTAGCAGTGAGGCCGGTTTAGCAGTGCTGAATAGAAAGATCTATGTTTTGGGAGGGTACAGCTGGGAGGCCATGGACTTTTCACAGGGCACTCAAGTGTATGATCCAGACAAGGGACAGTGGACTTTGGGTCCAAATCTACCAAAGCATATTGCTGGAGCTTCATGTGTGTGTCTTATCAAACCTCAGCTATCCACTAGTATAGAGGGTCACACACTAAGAGAGACAAACAGAGCTCCAATCAGGAACAACACCAGTGATTGACTGGGCTTCTTCTTCTAAAGAACTAAACCACTCCCTTAAAGCTCGGGTTGTCATAAGACAATTGGGTGCTTCTCAGAGCCTTTAACAAAGGTCAGAAGAAGATACTGTGCTGTCAGACCTTGAATAGAATCACAAACTAACTTTGTAGGTTTTCTTACATTTTTTTCTTTTGAGTTTTCAAATATGTCTTGAGATGTTTGAGTTACATTTGTTCAAAAGTGTGTAAACATTGTTTATTCAAAAAAAGAATCAGGTCAAAGGATATCAGCAGTTTGGAGAGTCAAGAAGCATATAAAGGCAAAACAAAATAATATGTGTGGGTTCTGACGATACATTGAGGTTTTATAAAGTGAAATGGTCAAGAAATGATTTAAGAAACTGTACATTATTTACAACATTACCTGTAAACTGCAGCCTCAACAAACAACCCTGAGAGTGTTCAGTTTGTGAAACGCCAATCACCAGAGTTTCAGGGAATAATCTTCTTTAAAGGGTCATGAAAACTTTTAGGCAAAGTCTACCTCACAATTTTTTTGTTAAAATACAACTTAAGTGTGCATGGAAAGCTGTGAGTAGAAGGTTGGGGAGTGGGTGTGGTGGAGCAAAGCAGGGGAGAAAGAGGAGAGAGTAACCGTCATCTGTCAGTGGCCCATACTGACTCTGACTCAGAGGTAATACGTGAGGAAATGCTATATTTTTATATTTAAAGAATGTTTATTTTAAAATTTAGACATATATGAAGCAGCTTTGAAACTGTCCTTGGCCACTTGAGGGTTTGAAAGTTGTGTTTGAATGCTGTGTCAATTTACTGACTGATCTGCTGATAGACGTGAATTTCAAATACTCCACTGTCTGTCTGCATCTCTTGTAAGCAATGAGCTAATTAATAGCTAATTTAAATGTATGAGGTAACTATCCCCTTAAGAACAATACCTGACAGATTTTTTTATTAATTTATTTATTTTACTTTTAATCAGCAAGGACAATGATGACGTACAATTTAATATTACAAAAGACTTCTTCTTGAAGTTTAGCTGTTTTATTCGTCAAAGAATCCTGAAAAAGGTCACAGTTTTCACAAAAATAGTAAGCAGCGCAACTGTTTCAGCATTGATAGTTGTTTCTTGAGAACCCAATCAGCATATTAAAATGGTTTCTGAAAACTCACCACAGGAATAAATTACATTTTAACATGCATTTAAAGTATTATTTTCACATTACTGTTATTTCTAACAGTATTTCAAAGTTAATTTCATAAACTTTTGAATGTTAGTGTATACCATAATGCTTATCATGTGAAACTAATATGCTGCATTTTATACCAATGCATTAAAATCTCCTCCACAAGTGCTTGGCCGTTGATTTTCCTATGTGGGTTCTTTGTCATCCAAGACTGACAGGATTTCACTTGAAGGGGTAGAAGTAATGTGGTTCCAACCTAAAGAGCAATAAGACCATACTGTTAACTACTAACTAGCAAACAATGTTGTTGCTATTTGTAATTAGACTACTGTTCATAGTATATACCCACATTATCTAGTGCAACATTTTATATTGTTTCATTCAATGCAGTTTATTGATTTTGACTTTTATTTCCAAATGAACGGGTTGGAAGCAATATTAACTGATTTTAACATCCCTTGTTTGATTTGAGATGTTACAATTGAAACAAAATTTAAATGCTGTTTACATTTACATGACAACAATGTACTTGGACTCTTTTTTTTATAAATGCCCCCTTTACTATTAAAAAAATGAATTCAATATAGTCTTACTCTGTGATGATGCAGGCCCTCCAGCCTCTATTCAGAGACCTAAGAGCATTCATATCCTCTTCATCCAGAGTGAAATCAAAGATCTACATCCACCCATACAGTAGACAAACCCACAGACAGAACTGTTTATTAGGCTTATTGTAGCTTAATTTTATTTAGTATATACAAGGATGAAACTTTGAGGTGACAGCTGACAGCCTAAGGGGAAATAAATGAAATGTATGTAATATTTGGAAGTTTACCTTTGTGTTCTCCAAAATATGGTGGGGTTTTATGCTCTTTGGGATCGCCGCAATGTCCTGTTCAATGTGATACCGCAAGAGAACCTGCAGGAAGATTCATTTAGAGATTAAAACCACAAAAAGAAAACACTGAATCTATGACATGCACTCTCTCAAAAAAAGCATTTATTTTTCTTCAGCACCATTAAGAACCATTTTAGAAATTTTTAAATACCATTTTAGTACACAATTCTTTACAAAACATAATTGTGTAGTCTAATTGCTTAGTCTAACAAACAATTCACTAATCAAAAGAAACCTTTACTACTATAAATAATCTATTATCTAATTCAAAGGTTAAATAGATTTTAAATTGGAGTAAATTATGACCTGTGCAGGAGTCCGCCTGTGCTTTTTGGCTACATCAACGACAACAGGATCCTCCAGTAATCCCATGGGATCTGTGTCTCCTGTTTGGCTGCAGGTAAAGGAATAAAAGTAGGTAATTGTAGTTCAACCATGTTAACCACACGTTCATATTGTTTTAGCTACACTGACCATAGTTTAACAGTGATATTTGTAGTAAAACTGTGGTTATGCATTGGGTAATCACATCAGTGTGCCTAAAACAAGGTTACTACACTTTTACTACAATAAAACAATGGCTAATTTCATAAATAGCTTTGGTCAACTCTTAGAGATGATAAAAAGACATTGTAGCCTACTTTGAACTTAACTATTCTAAAGGTCTCCCAGGTGAACCAAACGGGCTATGGGCTGTTAAAGCAATGTTCTTGGATTTACAGTAGTCTATCAAATCAGACTGAACCAGGTACGGATGTAGCTCAACCTGAAGACACAGAAACAATTCACAATATTAAGTTACATAAGTCATTTTATCTTATTTACACCGAATATTTCTCATGTTTAAATTTTTATATGTCGACTCATGATTCCTTATTATTCCTCTTCATCCAAACCGCATTTGTTGTCGTGCTAGTATAACGTTGACGCACCTGATTAACCGCCGGCGGAATTTTGGCGACAGATAACAGTCTGTCTATTTGCTCCAATGTGAAGTTCGACACGCCGATACTTTTCACCTTTCCTGTGGCTTTCAGTGCTTCCATTCCCTGAAACAGACGACAGAACACTCTAAACACATTAAGGACATCATTAGCAAGGTATTTACAATATATTGTGTTTTTTAATTGTAGCGCTAGCGTTAGCATTACCCTCCACACATCCACATAGTCTATGTCAGTTGTGAGGATTTTTCCATCCCTCTCTGGAAAAAGCTCATCTCCCACTTTCTATGTTTTATTAAAAAAAAGAAACAAACAATTAGAAAACATTAACTCAATACAATATAATTATGCACATTTGGTTAAAATAATTAGTAAAATAACTTTTGATAACTAATAGGCTACTGAACAATGCAGCAAAATATTTTATGCTAGAGATAGTGCTGTCATTGATATATGTACAGTTGTAAATGTATCTGGGCATTTAAATGAATGAATGACATTTTATTATTTCATTAATTTATTATTTAAGAAGTAAACTTGTATGATGATCAAATAGAATACAACTGCACTTTTTTGGAGAACTATATATATATATATATATATATAATGGACTTATTAGTTTATTTAGAAAAAACAAATATCTTATTGTGTGTGCATGCATTTATTTGCCATTTGAAGCAGTCGAAAAATCAGGGTTATTCCACCAATTTTGGGTTTGTTAACTCTTCTGGTGTAAAATGTTGGTAATATAGACATGTCTGAAACATGGCAATTTCTCTTATTTTTTCTATAACTGTATATCTATGTACACACAATAAAATATACATTAGTTTTCTTAATAAATCTGTAGATAAAAAAAAACATGTTTGTTCCATAATTTATAATACAAACATTTTAAAGGAATATTAGTATTTACATATTTATTCATTCATTCATTTTCTTTTTGGCTTAGTCCCTTATTAATCAGGGGTCGCCACAGTGGAATGAACTACCAACTTATCCAGCATATGTTTTACGCAGCGGATACCCTTCCAGCTGCAACCCATCACTGGAAAACACCCATACACTCTCGTTTACACATACACTACGGCCAATTTAGCTTACCCAATTCACCTATTGCGCATGTCTTTGGACTTGTGGGGGAAACCGGAGCACCCGGAGGAAACCCATGCCAACAAAGGGAAAACATGCAAACTCTATACAGAAATGCCAACTGACCCAGCCGAGGCTCGAACCAACAACCTTCTTGCTGTGAGGCGACAGCCCTACCCACTGCGCCACCGTGCTGCCCTATTTACATATTATGTTAATAATAAATTTTTTACATAATAATAATTTATGAATATTTATTGTTAAGTACTACCCTAGGTGGCATGGTGGCTCAGTGGTTAGCACTGTCACCTCACAGCAAGAAGGTCGCTGGTTCGAGTCCCAGCTGGGCCAGTTGGCAATTCTGTGTGGAGTTTGCATGTTCTCCCCATGTTCATGTGAGTTTCCTCCGGGTTCTCCAGTTTCCCCCACAGTCTAAAGACATGCGATATAGGTAAATTGGCCGTAGTGTATGAGTGTGTGTGAATGTGAGAGTGTATAGGTGTTTCCCAGTACTGGGTTGCAGCTAGAAGGACATCCGCTGTGTAAAACATATGCCCGAATAGTTAGCAGTTCATTCTGCTGTGGTGACCCCTGATAAATAAGGGGCTAAGCCGAAGGAAAATTAATGAAGTACTGCACTCATTACCTTTAGTCCGACTGGAAAGTGCACTAGGTACTGGTCCAGATAGTCCAGCTGAAGGTCACTTAAGGATTTATTGAAGCAAACAGGAATATCTTCAGGAGCATGATGAGTGCCCCACAGCTGGAAATGAACAGTAGCATTATCACATTTATGTTTTTGCTACTTATTTTAAACTATGTTTACATAGATCTCATGATGATTTAAACTCACTTTACTGACTATGAACATGTCCTGGCGTCTGATGATACCCTGCTGTATCTTGTTCTGGATGGCCTTTCCCACATCCACCTCATTCCTGTAGCAAAAGGCTGTGTCTATGTGACGATATCCAGCTGCAATCGCTGCCTCACAGGCCCTTTGACACATGTCTGGACCAGTGGACTGTTCACAATGCAGTAAAACATTACAGCAACATAAGTTTATTACATTATTAAGCATTGCTGTCCCTTTCATCATTATCATTATCATAATTAAATAATTACACATTTATATATGTAGTGCTCAGCATAAATGAGTGCATCCCATTCTGAAAATTAATATTTTTTTCCATTTCTCATTGAATATAGTTCATATATTTTGGTGCATTTGAGCAAAACAGATTTATAAAAAATATATATTTATTAAAATAATATTTTAGTCAGAAAAACATCTTTAGAAATAGAAAGATAATTATATATTTAAATTCAAGCTAAATATTGCAACAACAAAAAAAATCACAAAAAACAATTCAACTTAATCTTGATTTTTCATCTTTTTTACATTTATATTTTAGATTTTTCCCTAAACTATATATGTGGGCTATTAATTTTTGTAGCGTAATCGTAAGTTATTTTGTTAGATTATCTCCAGGTTTGACTTCAGTACTGACTAATCTAATGTAAATGCACAAATATAATATTGTAAAGTATTCAATAAAAAAAGTAATAAATAAATATATATATATATGGGTTGCACGGTGGCGCAGTGAGTAGCACGATCGCCTTACAGCAAGAAGGTTGCTGGTTCGAGCCTCGGCTGAGTCAGTTGGCGTTTCTGTGTGGAGTTTGCATGTTCTCCCCGTGTTTGCGTGGGTTTCCTCCGGGTGCTCCGGTTTCCCCCACAAGTCCAAAGACATGC
>CAIGQW010014484.1:1177727-1201393 GCA_903798125.1 Danio choprae | reverse complement strand
ATATATATATATATATATATATATATATATATATAATCATATTTATTGTGTTTTATTTATTAATTGTATTATTTTTTTTATACATTTGTCTCACATAAAATGAATATTAAATATTATATTAATGCAGTAATTTGTTCATTAATTTTCTTTTCGGCTGAGTCCCTTTATTAATCTGGGGTCGCCACAGCGGAATGAACCAAAAAACTTATCCAGCATATGTTTTACACAGCGGATGCCCTTCCAGCTGCAACCCATCACTGGGAAACACCAATACACTCTCATTCACACACATACACTACGGAAAATTTAGCCTACCCAATTAACCTATAACGCATGTCTTTGGACTTGTGGAGGAAACCGGACCACCCCGAGGACAACCCACGCAAACACAGGGACAACATGCAAACTCCACACAGAAATGCCAACTGATTAAGCCGAGGCTCAAACCAGCAACCTTCTTGCTGTGAGGCGACAGCGCTACCGTGACGCCCATTAATGCAATCATTTTATATATAGAGTTATAATAATAATAATTATAATATTTTCAATAATTAAATTAAGCTGATCAACTGAACAATGTAACATTTCACTGCTTGTTGACATTGTCTTATAAATGTGCCAACAATCCTAGTTATCCTCTTCTATTGAGGTAAATCTGATAATCATATAAATGATTAAAAGTCTCCTGATCAATCCGCATTCACCCTATATGTAAATGCATGTAAATGAAGTTAGCATAAGGCCATTTGTAGAATCGTAATGCTACCTCAGGCTTCCATGTCCCAAGTCCCAGCAGTGGCATGGACGTTCCATCATTCAGCTCAATCTTCCTAGGCTTTTGAGCTCCCTCCTCCATGAAAGACAGATTTGAGCAATGTGAAATGAGCTAAGTGGACTGACTCGTCTTTTCTGTCCTTCTTCCTATATTTCTATCTCAGATCTTCCCCTGAAGACTAAGCAAAGCTGCCTTCTCTTTATTTGTGCAGTTAATCATTCATCTTAACAAGGAGTGTGTTTGTGTGTGAGTGCAGGTCATTTGCTACTATTGTTCACATGTTTCCTCAAACTATACAGGCTGTTGGCACTGTTGTGAAGGTGACCTTTAGAGCTCATGTGACCCTCGGTTACTTCCTCCATGTGTTTGTGGGTGTAAATCAGGAAGTATGGTGGTGAAATGATAAAAAACTGCTTATTCACTTTTGCTTTTGCTAGTATACTTGGTGACCTACATTTTTAAATGATTAAGACTTTTTTGTGCATTTTTTTGATAAAAATACAGTAATAATAAATAAAATAATAATAAATAAATAAAATACAGTGCAATTGATCGTTCATTTGCATCATTACTCCAGTCTTCAGTTCCAAATGATCCTTCAGAAATCATTCTTTGCTTATTTGTTGCTGGACATTATTATTATTTTGAATATATTTGAATATATAATTATTTATATAATAATATAATATATATAAGAGATGTTTTGCTCACCAAGGGTGCATTTATTTGATAAAAGTACAGTAAAGTTATTAATATTGTGAAGTTTCTATTGGAATGTACTTTGCATTGCATTCTTGTGGCAAAATTGAATTATCAGCATCATTATTCCAGTTTTCAGTGTTACACTGTCCTTTAGAATATCATTCTAATATGTTGATTTGATACCCAAACATTCCTTATTATTACACTTTATTATTTGGGTAGCAAGAAGGTTGCTGGTTCGAGCCTCGGCTAGGTCAGTTGCCAATTCTGTGTGGAGTTTGCATGTTGTCCCCGTGTTCGTGTGGGTTTCCTCCAGGTTCTCCGGTTTCCCCCACAAGTCCAAAGACAAGAGGTACAGGTGAATTGGGTAAGCTAAAATGTCCGTAGTGTATGAGTGTGAATGAGTGTGTATGGATGTTTCGCAGTGATGGGTTGCAGCTGACGGCCTCACAGTGGCGCAGTGGGTAGCACGTTCGCCTCACAGCAAGAAGGTCGCTGATCGCTGGTTTGAGCCTCGGCTGGGTCAGTTGGCTTTTCTGTGTGGAGTTTGCATGTTCTCCCTGTGTTGGCGTGGGTTTCCTCCGGGTGCTCCGGTTTCCCCCACAAGTCCAAAGACATGCGGTATAGGTGAATTGGGTAAGCTAAATTGTCCGTAGTGCATGAGTGTGAATGGGTGTGTATGGATGTTTCCCAGAGATGGGTTGCAGCTGGAAGGGCATCCGCTGCGTAAAACATATGCTGGATAAGTTGGCGGTTCATTCCGCTGTGGCGACCCCAGATTAATAAAGGGACTAAGCCGAAATGAAAATGAATGAATGAATGAATGTTCATTATTGCCACTGAGGTACTTTTATTCTGCAATTCATGCTTCAAACACTAGATGCCAGCATATTGACACAAAATAATGTTACATCTTCATCTATAAAAAAAAGTGTGCATATTACATACATAGATACTCACATGCAATTACATTTCTTTTTTAATATTCGTAAATTAAAGGACTAAAGAACTTCAGGGTGACACGGTGGCTCAGTGGTTAGCACTGTCGCCTCACAGCTAGAAGGTCGCTGGTTCGAGTCCCGGCTGGGTCAGTTGGCCTTTCTGTGTGGAGTTTGCATGTTCTCTCCGTGTTCACGTGGGTTTCCTCCGGGTGCTCCGGTGTCTCCCACAGTCCAAAGACATGCGCTATAGATGAATTAAATTAACTAAATTGGCCGTAGTGTATGAGTCTGTATGGATGTTTCCCAGTACTGGGTTGCGGCTGGAAGGGCATCTGCTGTGTAAAACATATGCTGGATAAGCCGAAGGAAAATTTATGAATAAATGAAAAACTTCAGTTATAAAATAAAATTGTATATTAAAGTTTTTCATTTGTTATATAATAGTTATATAAAAGTAAGTCTTGTACTCGGGCAGGATGGTGGCGCAGTGGGTAGCACAATCGCCTGACAGCAAGAAGGTCACTGGTTCGAGTCCCGGCTGGGTCAGTTGGCATTTCTGTGTGGAGTTTACATGTTCTCCCCGTGTTGGCGTGGGTTTCCTCTGGGTGCTCCGGTTTCCCTTACAATTCCAAAGACATGCGGTATAGGTGAATTGGGTAAGCTAAATTGTCCGTAGTGTATGTGTGTGTGAATGAGAGTTCCCAGTGATGGGTTGCAGCTGGAAGGGTTTATCCGCTGCATAAAACATATGCTGGATAAGTTGGCGGTTCATTCCGCTGTGGCGACCTCAGATTAATAAAGGGACTAAGCCGAAAAGAAAATGAATGAATGAAGGAAAGTATTGTACTCAAAAGATAGAGGCTAAGAAGAGACAATGATAGGTCTAATAATAAAAGTAACTAATAATATTATTACCATTGTGTGTATATAGTATATATGTATTAATTACATGTATATAATAATAATAATAATACATTTGCACCAGCAAGAATAGACAGAAAAAATCTTGATACACTTTTATTTAAATATTTTTTTCGGGGGGGTGTAACAACTCAAATTAGAAATCCAAGTAACATTAATTAGGTGGCATATACTGTAGGTGCTACACTTCATTTTGCCTCTTTTTGTTGAGCATGCAAATTAAACAGTTGCTAATTAAACATTCTACAAAATGGACTATTCCTAAAACGGGATTACATATAGATAAATACCTCACATCATGCAGGTTATACATGAATTGGCCTTATAATTTGGTCAGGGCCAATGTTTCCTTAACTTGCCACAATGTCCGTTACAGTGTAAGAAAAAGAAGACTACAAGTACTCATACAATACCAATACAATACTAACTCATATAAAAATATAAATATGATATTTGCATAGAACTGTGGGTTTCCTGAAAGGGAAAACGTGTAGTTGTCCCATGTAATGCACAACTTTCCCTCGTTCTCCAGCTTCATGCATCACTTTAATCAGACTTTCTTTTATTCTTTCCTTCTCTGTCTGTTGTTTTCTTCTCACTGGTCCAGTTCGTGACTGTCTTGGCTCCGAGGTCGATAGTGACGTGCACAGAATTCTCTGATGCGAATACATGCTTCGATCATCATCTCCTCAGGGACTGTCACTACAATTCGGAAGAAGTTTGGGTATTCAAATGCCTGCAGAGACAAACAACATGGGAGTCAGTATATTTGTGACAAATAAGTGAAAATGTGTCACAGACTAAGGTGAGCTAGGGACATGAAAAATTCACCGTAGCGGGCAAACAGAACACAGATTGCTCAGTGACCAGCCGTTCAGTGAACTCCACATCGTTCTGGAATTCTGGGAAATGTTCCATCTCGATCCCCACCTGAGAATGAACCAGCAGAAAATACATTTACCCTCTGCTACCTTGCAACTTTGCACTTTTTGCAAACATGCTCACTTCTTAATATGGACATCCTGATGAGCAAACACGCCAGGTATGATTAAGTGTCTATCAGGCCATTTAAAGGGATAGTTCACCCATAAATGAATATTCTGACATTTACTCATGCTCATGTTTTAGAAAGTGCTGTTATTTTGAGTTTGAGCTTTTATTGAATCTAAAGTGCACTGTAAAAAATATCTGTTAATTAATAGCTTCCGTATTTTGTGATTCACAAGTGTTTTCCGCTCATTTACGGTTGTGAATTGCATTATGGGATGTTGATCTGTGCTCTGTCGACTTTTGATGTTTCATTCATTCATTCATTTTCTTTTCGGCTTAGTCCCTTTATTAATCTGGGGTCGCCACAGCGGAATGAACCGCCAACTTATCCAGCATATGTTTTGCACAGCGGATGCCCTTCCAGCTGCAACCCTTCAATGGGAAACATTTATACACACCCATTCACACTCATACACTATGGACAATTTAGCTTACCCAATTCACCTATAGCGCATGTCTTTGGACTTGTGGGGAAACCGGAGCACCCGGAGGAAACCCACGCAAACACAGGGAGAACATGCAAACTCCACACAGAAACCCCAAATGACCCAGCCGGGGCTCGAACCAGCGACCTTCTTGCTGTAAGGCGATTGTGCTACCCACTGCACCACCATGCCCTGACTTTTGATGTTGAAAATTCAACTCTACAGTTTAACAAAGTGACTTTTATTGACATTTTAATAGTTGGAAATAAAATAATGTATAGGAAATAATATATAGAGAAGTAAGTCTGCAGAATAACTGAAAATGTACTGGCAGTTTATTACAAGGTTTTTGTACCTTAATATACAACACCAACACAGACAATATATGACTTTAAACTATTAAAAGTTTTAATAGAAGTCACTTTTTCCAACTTTTCAAGGTTAAAAGTTGTTGAAGGAAAGGTCAAGGTCCCAAAATGCAATTTAAAGGCATAAATAAATGGGGGGGAAATAAAACCTTAATCACAAAATACAGAAAACTGCTAATTTACGGATATTATTTTACAGCGTAGCCTGAATGATTAATTGGTGACACTTTGCACTAAGGTTGTATTAGTTAATGTTAATGTATTTACTAAGATGAACAACCAATGTACTGTACATTCATTACAGTATTTATTCATACACTGTTTGTTGACATTAGTTGATAAAAAATAAAGTAGTTTATTGTTAATTCGTGTTAACTGACAGAGTGCATTAACTAATGTTAACAAGCATGAATTTGGATTATAATAATGCATTAGTAAATGTTGAACTATGATTAACAAATGCTGTACAAGTGAAGAGTTCAGATGCGAAAACCACAAAGTGCTGTCTGAAATGTTTTTCTAAAATGGCCATTGTATTCAGCCTCCTATGTTTATGTTCAGTTATTTCATATTAAGTACAACAAAATTAAATTATTCATTAAAATTACTAAATACACAGTAGGGTGAGAAAAATGTTTAATTTTAGAGGATAATTTCTGATGGAGGGGTCTCACGGTGGCGCAGTGGGTAGCACGATCGCCTCACAGCAAGAAGGTTGCTGGTTTGAGCCTCAGCTGGGTCAGTTGGCATTTCTGTGTGGAGTTTGCATGTTCTTCCCGTGTTGCCGTGGGTTTCCTCCGGGTGCTCCGGTTTCCCCCACAAGTCCAAAGACATGCGCTATAGGTGAATTGGGTAAGCTAAATTGTCCGTATTGTATGTGTGAATGGGTGTGTGTGGATGTTTCCCAGTGATGGGTTGCAGCTAGTAAGGGCATCCGCTGCGTAAAACATATGCTGGATAAGTTGGCGGTTCATTCCGCTGTGGCGACCCCAGATTAATAAAGCCGAAATGAAAATGAATGAATGAATACATTTCAGATGGCATTTAGAGTCTTTTGCATCTGAACTCTTCAAGTATTGTTAATTATTACTTCATTTTAGTAAACACATTAATGAAACCTTATTTAAAGTGTGACCGATTAATTTATAAATTGAACTCTACTGAATTTTGGGTGAGTATGTGAGAAGACATTTACAAGACACTAATAACCTTCGGACAACTCTGGCAAACAGGTTTCAAAATTCGAATTTTTGACGATACTGTCTCTGATTAAACTAGGAAAATTTAAATGTGAAATATTGATTTCTAGAGTGTTCAGTATATAGACGAGTATTTGATGACAAAACAGCAAGGATGGACTACCGGACCATAAAGTATGTGTGCAGTTGCATAATATTTATTTACAAAGTGACATCACCATCTACTGGCCTGATGTGCATTATGCAGGTTTGTAGATGCTTTCAAAGTTCCTTATGAAAAAAACGTCAGTAGAGACCAATGTACACAAAACCAAGTTCCCATCATATGATTTTTATTTTCTGATAATCTGTTATGTCACAATTGAGAATGGGAAGTCATGGTGAGTTGTGTTCCGGCATTTTTTATGACACGCTCAAGAGCACACAATGTAAACCAATGCATTGTAAGGGTGAAGGCAGTTTAGACCTCTAGGGGCTCTAAACTAAACTTTGTGAGGGTGGCCCCTTTCAGTGCTTTAACATAACCCAAAATGACCCCAAAACCTTATCTGTTATCTCAGGGCAGTTTCAACAAACAACAGTGAGCTTCAATAGTAGTACAATAAAAAAAGGAAGTTACAAACAATCTCAGTATAAAAAAGATTATTTAAGGCTATAAAAAATAATGCCCTACTACACAGCAATTGAATGAAGTAATCAAATGTAACAATAAAAGACCGGACAGTCTTTCTCAGATTCTCTTTTCTTTGTTTGTTTAATGAACAGTAAATAACTGTCACTTTAAGTGCACAAAGCATTTGATTACTGTGCTAACAGCTTGTGTTCATTTTATTCATAACTGACTGTTTTGTATGATGATGTACATTTAGATATATTTGTATTTGTGCATCACTTTAAATGCAAGGAATGGGATGCGAGTAATGTTTTCATAATTGCTGAAAGCCAAACTCAAACATTTAAAAGCGTTCTATATATATTTTGTTAGAGAATAAAGGATGACAGAGCATTTTGGGTAAGCTATACCTTTAAATTGAACTCAATTAATAAATGCTTAAAATTTGTAGGCACAATTATCTTCATGAAATCACATGTATTAGACTCACCATAATGTACATGGCTCCTGACGGCATCACTGGATTCAGCCCCGGAACGGTTGACAACTCTGAGAAACATATCTCTGAGTTTGACTGAAGAAAAGAAGAATGGTGTTACTGTAAGAATCAGATGCTAAATGCTAAAAAAATAGCTTTTTATCCCCTGTGAATCTCCTCTTACCTTAAGGAAGCTGATGGTGCTTTGGTAGAACTCTGGTGGCGTCTCATTCAAAATGCTTTCTAATGCCCCCTGAACCACAGTACAGGGTCCCAAAATCCGCTGACTTAGTTTCACAAGACCCTCTCGAATCTACAAAGAATGTTCGCATTATTGGTTATTAGTGCTTGCATGCTTCTTTTCCTGCTGCAGGTATGAGGATAATACTTACTCCAGATCCAAATATGTTATTGCGGTCATGGATGAGGACCCAGCCCATTCTCCAGCCAGGCACCAGCCAGCGCTTGGCCAGACCACCACAGGATAGGATGGGCACATCACTGCTGAGAGGTGCCAAAGCCCGAAAATCACAGCCAGGAAACACCTGCAGAATGACAGATACGCCGGAGTAAATATGGAGACTGTATCACAAATCTAGGGTCAGTAACAATATTTTAACAAGTCTGCTATGCTCTCCAGGGAGGCGCGGTGGCACAGTGAGTAGCGCTGTCGCCTCACAGCAAGAAGGTCGCTGGTTCTAGCCTCGCATTTCTGTGTGGAGTTTGCATATTCTCCCCGTGTTCGTGTGGGCTTCCTCTGGGTGCTCCGGTTTCCCCCACAAGTCCAAAGACATGCGCTATAGGTGAATTGGGTAAGCTAAATTGTAAATTGTCGTAGTGTATGTGTGAATAAGAGTGTATGGGTGTTTCCCAGTGATAGGTTGCAGCTGGAAGGGCATCCGCTGTGATGGCAAAGTTTTTCACTGCAATTTTTTAATTTTTAATTTTTGAGTTTTTGTCTTGTTTCTAGTCCAAAAATCTAACAATTCTGGAATCAAGAAGCATTTTCTAGACAAACATATTGTCTTTAGCTTTAAAATAAGATTTATTCTGCTTACCCCACTGGCAGATTATTTTGCTTGTTTTAAGGGGTGGGTGGGGGAGGGGGAGGAATTGAGAAAGTTACAAGAGTATTCAGAGAAAGAGTTCCTTCCTTGAAGCTGTTATGTGGTTGTCCGCCTGGCTCTAATTACGATTATGGTTTCACGTCTGCTCGATGGATCCGCCTCATCTCTGATTGGCTCAGATACTGCAATTTGCGATGCTGGCTCTATTTCACAAGCTCAAACGTGGAAGTATGTTTTGTTGCTGTCGTTTTTAACTGGATCCAGGCAGCAAGGCCACATGCGGTGCTCAATACTGTACCAGATGGAGCTCAAAAACATACAGTGAGTCAACATGCTACCTGCAATGAAACTGAGGGGCCAGTGTCTCTCCCTGCCTTCTACATCACCTCCAATGCGTCACCTCCATGCATGTGCTAACTACAAGCACATGCCATGAAAACTGCTTAGTCACTGAGGTGCACTGAAACCATTCACAATCGGCTTACACCTCCTTCCATTTTGTCAGACCGACTTTATTTATAAATGTGTCTGCATCTTTATAGTAATGTGAGTATTGGTTATTCATGATTATTAACAAGCTCTCTGGAATACTTGATTCTGATTGGCCAGTCAAGACATTTCAAGGTATGTTATTCCCAGATTACAACTGCTGTAACTAATAAGCCTGCCTGACTTTATTCTGTGAGAACAACCATCTAGATGTACATTACTATACTTAACATGTACATGTATTTAACACATTTTACCTCCACATAGTGTGTTTTAGTGTATCAGGTTGTGAAGTTAAAATTTTATTTATTATACTAAGAAGTGGTTCTATATAAAAAACCTTTTCAGTTGTCTCACCAAAAGGTCTGCATCAAGTTTATGTTAATGCCAGTGCTTATCTAAAAAATCCAAGCTCGAACTTGGACGGGTGTATGATGTAAACACATCAACTTTATTGACCATGTTGATACTACATTTGAGCATTGGTTGACTCAATTTAAGGAGCTTCCCTAACTTCTTATTTTTATTACTTCTTTTTAAGTATACCAAGCCAAAAAAAGCATCATGTTCCACTTTCCAAATGTACTTCTATCCAGAGTTATAGACCTGTTTCACCCAACTCTATCTTCACTGTCCTTCATGACCTAAACGCCAGAATGCTGTCAATCCTCCATTCACCACACACAGACTCTAATCCCTCGGTCGAATTGTTTAACAAGGGTCAAAGGTGAGCTAAGAGTGTGAACTCTATTAAAGACCACTGTGAGAAGACGTGGTCTACTTGACCTTTTGAGTGCCACATCAATGATGGTTGAAGATTTAGAGAGTTAGGACTATACAGACTGCTATAGGACTGTAAATGCATGTAAACAGAAGTTGTTGCATTTGGTGTGAGCTCACCATGTCTCCATAGATCTCATCAGCAAGTATAGGGATGCAGTTTCTTGATGCCACTAGAACACATAAAATGTTAGCAGTTTAATATAATAAGGATGAACATTTTTGATATGTTATTTAATTAGAGTTAATCAGTGCATTCACCAGAAATTATCTTCTGCTGGTGTTCTTTGGTAAACACAGAGCCGCACGGATTAGATGGGTTGTTGACAATCAGACAGGAAGTTTTGTCATCGATCAGACTCTCCAGGTGCTGAAGATCAATCTCCCAGGACTTCTCAGGCTAAAGGCGAGAAGAAACTCATCTTAGACACAGTCACAGACATTTGACAAGTGTGCATTTCAGCAGTGATAGTTCTGGAAGGATATTTTCCATAGGAATCAAATATGAGGTGAAAATTAGTAAAACATTTTTGGAGCATAGAAAGATTGCCGTTCACATTTATCATATTTTTTCAGAATTTACTCACTCTTTACTTGTTTCAAACCTTTAAGAGTTTCTTTCTTATGTTAAACATAAAAGAATGATATTTTGAAAAATGTTGGAAACCTGTAACGATTCCATAGACTTCCACAGGATTTGTTTTTCCTACTATGGACATCAGTGGTTACAGGTTTTCAGCTTTCTTCAAAATATCTTTTGTTCAACAGAAGAAAGAAACTCATAAAGGTTTGGAATCACTTGCGTTCACAGCTCACAACAGGGTGTGTAAATAGTGAGTACATTTTCATATTTGGATGAACTATGCCTTTAATGGCAGTGAGCTAACTGAAAATATCAGGTGTGTTTGACAGGAATTGCATCACAATAATATAAACTGGAGAAAAATAATGTTGTATTTACTTCCAACTTGTTTGTTTTACAGTATTCAAGAAGCTTACTTATTATAAAACTGTTAAAGAGAATTATATTAAATACAAATGCATCCCAATATGAACATGCACAAAACTATTTTCTTACCTGAGATGTGTTAGAATGTGTAACACTTCATTATTAAAGTAAATACTGTTTTTTGTTTTGTGCATTTATCTGTCCACTCTAAAGTGGTAATATCTGTGTTTGCATAAGCATGTGACGGAAGTTTTTCTCTTCCATTTATCTGTCCCAGATGTGCCCCATACTGGAATGACACAGCAGTTTTCCCCATTCGCTGTCTAGACCATCCACTAGTATTTTATCCATGCAGACCAACCCCATCCCATCCCTTTTCTTCTCATGCTTGAAAACAGCAATTTGACAGCAATTTGACAGTAAGGTCCTTCTTTGTTTTCATTTTTATTCTTCATTCTAGTATTCATGAAGTCTGTGATTTACTCACCAGCAGATTGTAGTGCTTCACTTGGATGCCCATAGACACTGCCAGTGTCTTATAGAGGGAGAATCCTGGACGTGGAACTAAGATATTGTCTCCTGGGTTACACAACACGCTGATGGCCAACTCTATTGCCTGACTACAACCACTGGCCAAGATCACATCCTACAGGTTTATAGAATTTTTTTTTGCTTTACTTACATCATCAATATAACTATATAAACTTCATGAAATATTTGCATGATTTACTAATTTAAATAATCCCAATGTATGTGACGCACCTTGCCTTCCAGCGGAGCTTCTGGACAGCTGTAGAAGTTTGCCACAGCTTCTCTGCTCGTTTGATAACCTGTTGAATGTATTTACAAAGTAGATACATTTTCATAAAGAGGAAAATCTTGATATGCATTTTGTCAGGATGAAAACAAAGGCTGGAGTATTTCTATGCAGTATTGTTGTATACTTTTCTACAACAAAATTCAGCATTTCATCTTGACAGAAAGTCAATCTTACCAACAGAGGGAGCGTATCCATTGTATTTGTGGGAATCTATTGCATCTTTCATTGCCTGCAAAACGGTGTCATCTGTTGGCAAGTTCCCAAACACTGTAGGGTCACCTGGTGAAAAACAGTCCACAACAGACATTTACATTTAAAAGTGTCATTCAGAGACATTAAATGAAAACATGAAGCATTACATAAAGTTTATAAAGACATTTAAATGCAGTGTAAAATAAGTAAATCTGCAAACTCCTTACAACAATTAAACACTACTATCGTTTCTAGTTTCATTTAAAATTAATTAATGATAATAATAATAATAAAGTAATACAAGGCGACGCGGTGGCGCAGTGGGTAGCACAATCGATTCACAGCAAGAAGGTGGCTCGCTGGTTCGAGCCTTGGCTGGGTCAGTGGGCATTTCTATGTGGAGTTTGCATGTTCTCCCCGTGTTTGCAAGTTCTTAGCGTGGGTTTCCAAAGTCCAAAGACATGCGGTACAGGTGAATTGAGTAAGCTAAATTGTCCATAGTGTATGTGTGTGAATGAGTGTGTGTGTGGGTGTTTCCCAGTGATGGGTTGCAGCTGGAAGGGCATCCACTGCGTAAAACATATGCTGGATAAGTTGGCGGTTCATTCCGCTGTGGCGACCCCAGATTAATAAAGGGACTAAGCCGAAAAGATAATGAATGAATGAATGTAATGCCAGTGTTTCTGCCGACTAGATCACTAAATATATAACAAAATGCATGCAGGTATAAAATGGATGTGTGTGGGTGGATAATTACTGTGTTACTGCCAAGATCTAAATTCCAGCATTACAAAATTGAACCATAGTTTTCTGTAGTAAAAGTGTAGTAACTATTTTCGCAAGAGCAAACATTGTTGCAACAAAAGCTGTATTTAAAAAAAAAAGTCTTACCAATGGATAGCGCAATCATGGGTTTCTCTGGGTTGGGAGTGAGCTTCATCCCGTCCACGATGGCTCGAATGGGATTGAGTGTTTTTTTGGACATCTCGGACGGTCTGACGCTCCATCTCTGCCTGTGGCTCTTCAGTTTGGCGGGGTTCACGCTCACATGGGTCCGCACACTCACATGATGCACGCCGTTCCCGTTCATGATGCTCCCGTTCCTGTCGTTGCCGTGATAACCGTTGTTCTGCACTCCGTTCATTTTCACCACAAAAGACATTTTTTTTGGCTATGCACGGTTCGGAAAGATGATGTCTAAAGAATGAAAAATATGACATTGCAAGTCAAATATGTCAATTCAGACATCAAGTGGTCACATATGAACTATACTAAATTACATTAAAATAAAGCAGTAATATATTATAATGGCTCACTGCAGATTGCAAATGCTCTCTTTACAGCAGGGTGGATTCTGATTGGCTGTTGTTATCAGCTGGAAAAAAAAACCCTGAGTGATTCTAACTATATTGACTATATATTTTATTCAGTGGCCTACGTTACATTAAGCTGTGATTTATTCTGCTGTTGTGTTTAATTTTTTTTATTAGAATGATATATTTTACCTTATTGTTATAGCCTGCTGATTACTACATCAGTGTTATATTCAAAAGTTGTAAACAAACAGTGTCAGTTCGAGTTTTCGTCTGCGCATGTGTCATTATGCAATATGATAGGTATGCTTGGGCTCCAGATTTTCGGTTTGTCTTTGCTTTAGGTTAAAGGTAATAATGATAGGTTCTTGCACAGTTCATTTTGTTTTACCTGCATATGTTACTTTGACAATCAATGTCATTTGTCATTAGATGTTGGCTTTTCAATTTAATTCATCTTTATTTCTACAGTGCTTTTTTACAATGTAGATTGTCAAAGCAGCTGAATATAGATAACGAAAAAAGAAATAAAAGCCATAACAATATTGTAAAGGCCATGCAAATATTCAGACAAAGCAAGTACAGTTTATGAATAACAAAAAAAAAAGTTTCATCTGAAAAAAACAACACCTTATTTAATATTCTACAGAAGGAGTGTATAGGTAACATGAACTATCCCCTTAAGAGTGCGAAAACTAGATGCTCGCATAACCAAATGCCCTAAAGATGACCCTAGCAACAAAATGAGTCTTTCCATTCAGTATCAGAAAGTATGTTTGCAAAAATACTGCAACCACTTAATCACACCCCACAAATATATAACTACAGCTTTTAGTTATTTATTTAAAACGTGCATAAAATCGGCCATTATATCAATTGGATGCAAAAGACATGCATGTGTTGCGTGAGATTAAAGTTAACCGACATCTGCTGCAAAAATTATATATATTATTATATCATGATTATATAGTTAGTTAAGATTAGGACAAAAATTAAACTACCAGACAAGAAATGTTCAGAAAGAATTGTCAAAAAGCCACAGTGCTCTGCAAAATTTAAAAGCAGACAATTATATCCTAACACAAAAAAGTAATAAATAATTTTATTATAACATCTTACAGCAGAACTTTCATATTGTTTCGTATTTAGCACACCACTGATGTGAGACGAATAAGCAAATATTCAAATGTAAGAAAAAGTAATATGGAAATCGACTTTCTATTTAAAATAGTTTTTTCAAATGAAAGAATTTGATATTAATTGAATAAGCCTAGTGCATATGCTAGTTTATAATGAGCATAGAGAACATATATATAAATACCTTATTAGGTTGCTCTTTACAGAAATCACGCTCCAGAGCGGTGAATTAGATTAACAGGTAAATTAGTGCATAGAGTGATAAAGTCGGTGCAAAGACCGGCTTTATACAGAACCCCCTAAAATGGGTGTTAAGCCCTGCAAATATTTCCATTGGCGGAGACTGAGGGCAGCGCAAAACTCCCCCGTTACATCAGAAGTGTAAAATTCTATAGTTTTGGGGTTGAACCTCATCCTCCTCTTTCTAGAACCTGCGGCGAGCCTCTGATGCGTCTGTCCGGTGTTTATGCACGCGATCTGATGCGCAAACGATCCTCTAGGCACAAACAAGTGTTACAGCTATGCATGTATTGCTCATTGAATCTTTAAAACCCCTGTCACTTCTATACCGATCTCATTTTCTCTCATCATTCACTGTTTTTACACTTTTTTTTATGAATTTGCTGTCTATTTCCATTGCGCGTTAATATCAATGACGAATAAGAAAAACGAATAATAATACAGTGTAAACCCTGTGTAGAATACAGAATAATAATTGTCTATACAGTGTATCTTTATACTGTTTTCAGAAATCAAGCATCATTTACAGCGTATCCAATACAGATGTAATGACGTCACATATTACATAAGTTAAACTCACGTTTCAGGGAGCATGGATGGAGTGGTTTTATTGGTGCCAACGCTGCAACTATTGGACTATTCTGCTGTTGTGCAAGTAAAATGAATCTGGCTGTGCAAGCCTTTTGTCAACTCTTCCAAATACGGAAAAACCAAGACTGAACTTAAAGACACTTGCATGTAAATTGTTTTTTGTTAACCCCATGCTCCCCTCTATAGCGCCTCTGTATCTTCAACATCTGTATCCAGACTCTAGATTTTCTCGTTTCTTGTGCTTTTTAGTTAAAACCATTAAGAAATTACCATTTACAAGTGGAACATTTGCTAATTCTTTGCTATTTAAAATTACACATGAACCAAATTCTATATTAAATATTTGAATATTTGGGCAGCATTGTGGAGCAGTGGGTAGCGCTTTCGCCTCACAGCAAGAAGGTCGCTGGTTCGAGCCTCGGCTGGGTCAGTTGGCATTTCTGTGTGGAGTTTGCATGTTCTCCCTGTGTTGGCGTGGGTTTCCTCCGGGTGCTCCGGTTTCCCCCACAAGTCTAAAGACATGCGGTATAGGTGAATTGGGTAAGCTAAATTGTCTGTAGTGTATGGGTGTGTGTGGATGTTTCCCAGTGATGGGTTGCAGCTGGAAGGGCATCCGCTGCGTAAAACATATGCTGGATAAGTTGGCGGTTCATTCCGCTGTGGCGACCCCAGATTAATAAAGGGACTAAGCCGAAAAGAAAATGAATGAATGAATAAATATTTGAATATATGAGAATTATCAGAACTGGATGGAATTTAGTTAATTTCCTTAAACCTTATCCTTGATCAAATGAACAATATGTTTTCAGGCTAAAATAATTCATTTATCTTGCATAAATGTTCACTTTCAGATGAGAAACAGTGATCAATGCATTTCAACAGAAGTAGATTTATTAACAGAACCCATTCCAGAGAGTGTGTCTTATATCATTTAAATATATTTAGTGTTTTCTGACACTGATACACTCAAAAAAAATGATTTTTTTGCTGCTTGTTCAAACTACGTATTTAAAATGAGCTGAGTCAACACAATTCTTGAGTTTTTTTTGGGACAACCTAATTTTATTTGTTCAATCTACTTAAATTTGTAAAAAGAAACAACAACAAAAACCCCCAATAAAGTTAGCTTCATCGATTTGAGTTGGGAAAACATGAAGGAATGAAGTAATTTTTTTTTATTATTATTATTTTTCCAGGCAGCACGGTGGCGCAGTGGGTAGCACATTCGCCTCACAGCAAGAAGGTCGCTGGTTCAAGCCTTGGCTGGGTCAGTTGGCATTTCTGTGTGGAGTTTGCATGTTCTCCCTGTGTTTGTGTGGGTTTCCTCCGGGTGCTCCGGTTTCCCCCACAAGTCCAAAAACATGCAGTATAGGTGAATTGGGTACGCTAAATTGTCCGTAGTGTATGTGTGTGACTGAGTGTGGATGAATATGGATGTTTCCCAGTGATGGGTTGCAGCTGGAAGGGCATCCGCTGCGTAAAACATGTGCTGGATAAGTTGGCGGTTCATTCTGCTGTGGTGACCCCAGAATAATAAAGGGACTAAGCCGAAAAGAAAATGAATGAATGAATGAATTATTTTTCCAAATTTAAGTGGATTGAAAATAAAACAATTAAGTTGTCTCCCCATAAACCCCAAGAATTGTGTTGTTTCAGCTAAATTTAAATAAGTAGTGTCAACAAACAGCAAATGTCATTTTCTGAGTGTGGGTTCAGTTTTAAAAGTTCTGTATAGTAAGTTATGCATCTGGTTATGTAAAAATCCAGGGTATTAAAGCACACACAGTTTTGCTTACTTAGAAAAATGCATTTTTAATTTAAATTATTTTTTGCATCTCTCATAACAGGCTTGAATGCATTTTGAGGGTTAACAGGACATCGAATTAAAAGATAAAACTACTCGTTTGGGACATTTATGACAAATTTCTTTTAAAATGAAATCAATCAAACCAAGTCATTCAAAGTCTGGTTGATTTAGAGAGCTTTAGTTCCAATACAGTCACACTTCAGTTTGTTTCACAGAAGATAAACAGTCAAAACTCATTGGGACAACATGAGGTAAATGACGACAACATTTTAATTTCGGATGAAATGTGCCTTTAATAAAATGCCATCTGGTTCAAAAATAAATAAGAAAAAGCTGCAACACGACAGGATTAATCCTTTCAAACAATCATTAAAAACACCTCAAATTATAAATTAGACAACATGCACACGAGTACATTATCTGATGCAATAATGACAAAGTGGTTTGCAATCAAGTTTACACTAAAGTCAGGTAAACAAACGTCAGATTGGAAAGTTTTACCTGGGAATAACCTTGAACTTTAAACCCACAACTCTAATTTTTTTTGTAGTTACTTGGCATAAAAACCTATTTAAAAAACAACAACACGTACACACACATAATACTGTATAAGTGAGACTGAGAGTAATCTTAAAACATTTATCTGGCCTGATGTACCATCTAAACTGGTAGTAGGGTCAATGTAACCGTGCCATTGTAGGCAACAGTATGGTGCACTTAAGAGTAGTTGAAAAACTCACCAGAATACAAAAAGTCTGTCCTTACATAACCCTTCTAGGTCACTCAAAGAAGCCATGTCAACATGTATCCGCTAAAACACGCCATCCAGAGACCCAGTGATAACCCTGACCCACCATACGCATAACTAAACCAACAGCACACAGCCTTCCCCATTAGAAACAAGGTAAAGTTTTACAGTTATACTCGCACGTCATAGGACCTTCTGGACAACATGTATGTTTTGTAATGACTGATTACAAAAAATCGTACAGGACACAAATATTTTGCCATTTACTCACATGAGCTTTAAGGCAAGAATTTTGACCTCCATGAGGTAAAAATAATACGAGTTTATTTAACATCCGATGTAACTTGCTAAAATCGATATCTGAGTACTTATGCAACTTAAAAACATGACAAACACCACGTTTACTGGCATTTCTGCTCGACATTTGCTTTTTTAGTCTCTAATCCAGGTCATCAGAGTCTGAATTAAAATACAGTGTGTTTACATTCAAGGGCAAGTTCCCACCAATTTGAACATACTGTTATCCTGTTGCTTCACACCCATAAGAAATTAATCTTCGAAACACAAATGAAGACATTTCTGATCAAACGAAGAGATTTCTTAATCTTTTCTCTCAAAGCTTAAATGTTTTAAAACACAAATATCATCAAACAATGTTTAGAGCTTTCAAATTTAGTCATGGAAGAACAATCATGCTTGCCTGATGTGCAAGAACCAATGAGGTTCATACTTGAGTGTCACGCTAACACCAAGAGCCAATGAGACTTGTTCTCAAGACTCAAGCACTTGTGGTTGAGCTTCTGTTAATTTTTTTACTTATAAATGTTCACACAATTTTTCAAGCATCAGTGTTTTTGGGCACGATTTCATGAAAAATATTTTCATTTGTGTTTAAAAAGATGGACAAATTTATTTTGTGTTTGACATGGGACAAGGGCGATGATGAAAATAATAATAGAATTTTGGATTTGGTGTGAAGTAAACAAAAAGCAGGGATCATCTACCGCCCCTGTTTGTCTTTCTAAAATGCCATTGACTATAAGACAGTTACAGATTGTTCATTGGTTCTGCTTGGTTTTGCAAGGATAACCACCTAAAATATGTTCTGCATTGATTGTTGATGTGTCATTTGCTTTTAGACTGTGAACTGTGACTGTTTAGTCTGTTTACAATCCACTTGGACTGCGTGAATATGAATTAACTCTCCAAGGACAGTTTCAGTTTGGGTTTGTTGGGTCAGTTCAGTTTGGTGAAGACAACAATAGCTACAATCTGTCCTGGGTTGATTTTTGGAGTGCAAAATTACTTTAAGCTTGTGGACTGAGATCAGTTAAAAGAAAGTTGGACCACCAAATGTGAAGGACTCACACTTGATGGAAGACATTAAAATGTTCATATAGCGAGAGTTTGGGTGTGTGAGTGCTGAGTGCTCCACGAGCTGAACCAACGAGGTTAAGAAAAGACGTATATTCAAACATCGGTTGATGTTGAATCAATGGTTCGAAATCATTGGAGTGCATTGCAATGCAGTTCAGATCAAATAACAAGCATCTTCAGCCTATTTTTCTTCTAAAATGTCATGGGCTTTGTTTGAATCTGTGTATTTGGCTCACTTTTCCTTGCTCATTCTTTTAAGGCTCACTTGTGGTTGATGCTTGAACTCTTTAAAGTGAGTTTCAGATTGGGTTTGTTGATTCTGCTAGGTTTGGTGAAGACAATGGCAGCTAAAACCTGTCTTGGGTTGATTCTTACAAACCAGCAAAGATGCTTTGAGGCTGTGGTTTGAGAGGACCAAAAAGTGAAGGAGTAACTTGTTTCTTTGAGGACAATGGTGTAAGACTCAATCACTGGACATTTAAATGTATCAAGTGACCTTGGGTGCTCCATAAGTTAATACAACGAGGTAACAAACAAGCAAAAATTCCTTATTCCTATGCAAAGTTAATTTAAATATATGTATAATATAAACTGCTAAAATCAATGTTTGAGAACCGATGCATGTGCAAAATCTAAGAAGTCCACATTCACTGGAACTTCTTTTTTGGATGTCCTTTGTTTTAGTCTCCTCTAGGAGTGTAATCCGGGTCATCAGAATCTGTCGAGTCTGAATCATCCGAGTATGAATCAGAATACAGTGCATTTACATCATATAACATGTATTCATCATCTTCAGCCTCTCGTTCTTTTTCGAAAATGTCACAAGCTCTGTTTGAATCCACAAGTCTGGCACATTCTTCATTATTTAGTCTGTGAAGGCACACTTGAGGTTGAAGCCACTTGGACTGCATGAGGAAGCTTTGACTCTCTAATGACAGTTTCAGCTTGGGTTCAATGGTTTTGCTTGACTCTGTGAAGACAATGGAAGCTGAAACCAGTCCTTCATTGATACTTGAGGAGCCCAGTTGCCCCAAGGCAGTAGATTGAGATGGTGAGCAGCACTGTTGTAGGAGTGAAGGTGAAGGGGTAACTGGTGTCGTTGAGGTTACTGGTGAAAGACTGACCTTAGAAATGTTTGTAGAGGATGAATTTGGGTGTGAGGACAAAGAGTGCTGGTTTGGAGATGCTTGAGGTTGATGTGTGTGCGGGAAAAGGGATGGAGTGTTTTGGGTTAATGTTGGAGTGCATTCTGCCTGTACGGCATCTCCATCAAGCTCTTCAGAACATTCCTGAAGGATGCTCTTCATTTTCTTACCATGTCTGGAGCACATTTGCTCTGTGAAACCAGTCTCGGCTTCCTTCATTTCCGGTTCAGCTTGAGTCTTCGCAAGTCTGTGCTTCCCAACCAGATCCTTCTGCTCCAGAAGAGACTGGCTCAAGTCATCCTCATCGGTTTCAGAACCTGACAACTGCGTGAATGTAACTCTATCAGAACAAATCTCATTTTGAGGTAAAATATTTTCTGAGTTTTTATGCTTCCACAAGCCCTGAGAGCCAAAAAGCTCTTTTGAGTTGGCTTGTGAAAGAGAATCCTTTGTCGTGCTGTCCTGAGATGGCCTTAAAATGACATGGAGGGTACCAAGAGATGGTTCAACAACTTCACCGTCCCTTTGTTCTTCAGAAGTGTTTGGAAATGAGGATGTGATACTGTCTTCAAGACCCAAATTTGTTGTTGCAGCTGCAAGAAGAAAGAGAAAAGTTATATTGTATGAAATGTCAAAGCTGATATTTTAAATTCCAAGCCAAAGCCGTATTTCTCACCGCAATGGAGGAGTCTTTTCAGAGCTGTGGCTAGAGATCCGCTGTCCTTTGAAAGCAGTTTCTTCAGGATCTTCTCTCCCCTTTCATATGAATGGGGCTGCTTTAGTACCTGGACAAAATGACAAGCATTACTTTTACACTTATGCATTTGGCATATACATTTATCCAACGCGACTTACATTATATTGAAATGACTGAACATGAATAGACAAGTTCTTGTTTTTATGAGAATAAAACACACAACCTGTTGGCACCATGAACTACTATTTGCGCTCAAATGTATATGTGGACAGATAAGAATAACATACAAAAGTAATGTAAATATATAATTGTAAATAAGTCTTTTCTTTGAGTGATGGGATGGCCTAGAGAGATAATAATATGCAGGAAAAAAAAAATATTTAGGCATAATGTGGTACTGTTAATTATATACAAGCACATGGACTCTTAATATTATAAATGAATTACAATAGAAGTTCATCCAGGTAATTCTGTATAAGTAGCTTAGATTAGTATTTGGTAAAATATTAAAATATCTCGTCTGTCTTAGTGTTCAATGTCCTAATCACCTTATCATGTTCTTTTCTGTGTTAACAACTGTCTGGATGGACAATATCCCTTACATATAATTGTTCTATTTCAATTCATGTGGTTTAAAAGTCAAGTCACTTGACATATCCCAACTAGTATAACATTCAGCCCATACTGTATGTCCCAAATGATGCACTATACATTTATAGATTATGTACTTACTTTTCATTTAACTGTTTAGTTTATGAACTGTACAAGGTTATTTTGTCATTCATCATAAGATTCTGAAAGCTCTGCCCCCTCCACTATGTAATAAAAGCTGCAACAACCAAATAGAAAACGTGTCTAACAATCCACCATTTTTTATTAAATAAATGCAAAATCCTTGTATTTAAAACAAACGTCTGGAATTTCCAGTGTGAACACACTACTTACACTTTTTATACTTAAAAAAAAGTAAGTGAAATGGGATGCACCTACTTTGAGTACTATCAAGAGTACACATTTAAACTGCATAGTCAAATGTTTATAAATGGATTATTTTATGTATTATACAATGTGTAAACTGTAAATTAAAGACAAAATACTGTAGGTGCCATAGAAATGGCCAAGCATTCATGAAAAGAAACAAAACAAAATATTCAGCATGAACTTTTGATGGAAAATCGATTGAGTGTCTGGAACCTCTGTGATTGGTGGATCTCACATTGGCTCCCTGTAGATCGTAAGACACACAATCGCCTCTTTAGAGAGTCAAGATAAATGGAGCTTTGTTTGCGCCGTTCCAAAAAATTGTTCTGCTTTAACTTTAACAAATCAAAAATCGATTGAGATACTGGAACCCCTGTGATTGGTTGATCTCACATCAGCTCCTTGCAGGATGTAATATGCACAACTGCCTGTCTAGTTAAAGGAGCTTTGTTTACTCCTTTCCTAAAATCAGCCAGTAATCTTTAAAAATGCAAGCAAGTTTTGAAACAGACTTGCTAGCTTTTGATGATTCTAACCTTTGTTCAATTCGCACGTCTATACAGATAATACACGTGTGTGTTTAGGCAGTTTTCATTATAGCTTTTGTCAATGTGATTGCTGTTAAATGGCTATGGAGGTTTACATTTTATAGGTTTCAAAGAAGCAAAGATGTATTTGTAATTCATACAAATATGCTTTGATACTCTTTTTAGCTATTATACAAGGACCTGTGCATCTGTTGATGTCATCTTATATGTGGATTATTTAATTTCATTTGAAAACCCACCAGTAGAAACTCCCCCGATGAGTAAAAACAAGACCATTATTTTCTCCCCCACCTCATCACACACCAACCCAAAATACTATAAATTCTGAGTGTGCCTCACACAGGTGAGTGGGCCTAACAAACCACCTGTAGAAAACACAGTCATTCAACTCACTGACACATTAACCAACACAAAAAACTCTAGCACTCTTACTCTAGCACTAAATTCTCTGAGCACAAACAAGTTACTTTGTACAACTAGCACTTCTTGTATGTATTGCCTCTTCTTTTCGCTTTGAACGACAGCGTCTGCTAAATGACTAAATGTGAATGTAAATGGACATTAATTTAAGACCATCCAGCTCACTGTTCATAATGCACCAGATATTTTAGGAAAAATATAGTTACAATTTAGATGTTATTTTAAGGGATAGTTCACCAAAATAGATAGTTCTTCAAAATATATCTCACTCAAAGGTTTTGAATCACTTGAGGGTTAGTAAATGACGAGTGAATATTCATTTATGTGAACTATGCCTTCAAAAGCAAACCACTGATACCTAACCAAACACTGATACTTAACCAAAGAAACTACATTACTACTGTTCTACTATGACCTACAGGTGGAAAGTGTATGTAAATGAATGTTTTATGTTGCATGCTTTCAAAAAGTTTAAAGTCAGACCTTTCTGATTTTATAATCTTCAAGTATATTTTGAAATTATTCAGTCCAATATAAATACCAACTGCTCATGCTATTGTATGGATCATAATTAAAGTGCAGTCATTGCTGGCACATGTTTTAAAATCACTACAAAGAGAACCATCTATAAAGCACATAAACATTTCGTTCACAGTCATCCATTGTTTCTTGTCTACTTACAAATAGATAAATCTATTAATTAAAACTTCAGTCAGAAAAGTCGGTATCAGAAATAATCACTTTACTTGTAAAAACCCCAAAACAAAACAAAACAATAGAATCAGACATGAAAAATTAAGATCTTTGTCTCACTACTTATAAACAAAAATAAGATTTTAACACACGCACACACACACACACACACACACACACACACACACACACACACACAC
>CAIGQW010014484.1:1133998-1169735 GCA_903798125.1 Danio choprae | reverse complement strand
AAAAAAAAAATACATCTACATCAAAAATAAGTAGTATGTTAAATCAGGATTTTCCAAACTGAACTGCAGTAAGATTGTGACTTGATAATAATAATAATAATAAATTAATAATTAATAAAATCATTAATCTTAAAAAATGTAAAATAAAAATAATCTTTGGCTGACATTTAGGGTAATTTTTGGGACATTTGAGAATCCCAGCATAACATGAACAAGCATTAATAAACATGACAGCTAATATATTACATGCCCCAAATCTTCCAGGTTTTCATTATATTTGTACGGATGAATTTATTTCTCTCATATATGTTTAAATAGCTTGAGAGTTGTTTTTACGCGATCATTCTTTATTACTTTTTGAAATGAAAAAAAAAGAGAGAAAAAATTATTTGCGAGAAAATAATAGAACATTTACTGCCATCGTGTAAATAATATGTAATCATGTAATCCATTAACAGTAACCTGACTATCAGTTTTTCAATTAAATGTTATTAGAAATACTTATTTTTAAAATCTGTCATGTGTTTGAGTAACACTTATTTTTTGGTTTTATTTTGTAATCTCTGATAACATTTATTACAATTTTATAATAAAAATGCCATTTAGAACTTTTTTTGCATCACATTTTTTTTTATATTCCATGTTTAAGCTGTTTGTATTAATTTTTAGACAGCACAATGCCAATGTTTTAGCTTCAGGGTTATTCCACCACATATTGTTTTCTTAACTCACCTGATTTCAAAATTACAGGTCTCAATTAATTCTATAGCTGTATATATATTTTAATCGGATGTATGTAGCCACATTCGATTTTTGTATTACATATAATCACTAAATAATTGCATTTAATAACTTAATTATTATTGTTATTATATTTTTTTGCAGTTATACTGTAATCTTTCCAAGCAATATGCCGCCACATGTTGATGATGTAATGAAACTGTGTTGTGAACTCTCCGCGAATCAACAAGTGAAAACAGCAGTGAAGCAGTCTGGAAAAGGAGCAGCAGCCGCTGGTGGTCTCGCCTTTGCAGGAGGTTTAATAGGTGGTCCTCTGGGCATCGCAGTGGGCAAGTACATTCATGTCCTACAGGTGTCAATCTCATTATCAGTAGTATACTACCGGTTAAACGTTTGGGATCGGTTTGATGTATGCATGTATCCTCTGCTCAACAAGGCTGCTTTTACTTAATCAAAAAGACAGTAAAACATTGTAAATGGTGAAATAATTTTCACAATATATTATATTATCAACACATGCAAAACAACCTCCCTGAATGTTGCTTTGAATAGAATAAGATTATTAAAACACATTAAAGACTTTACACATTAAATAAAACATTCACCAATCTGAAAAACACTAGTTCACGGGTGCTGTGAGAGCTGCTGTTTGTAGGAGAAGGATGCAGCCATAATGAAAAAAATCTAATTTGTGGTCAATTATGTAGGCCTATTTATTTTTGCAAAGGAAAAAGATTAAACATCAGAAATGGCGAAAGATCATTTTACTTTATTTTTTTTTCACCTCTCATACAAAACCTAAGATTATCAATGACAAAGTGTGAAGTGCTTGTGAATATAATATATTCTGAAAAAATATGATATATTTGAAAAGTTGAAAATGTATTTTTTATTCCTCTGATTTAAAGCTGAATCTTCAGTTTGATTACTTCAGAGTCATGTTATCCTTTAGAAATCGTTATAATATGATTATTCATTTTCCTTCGGCTTAGTCCCTTATTTATCAGGAGTCATCACAGTGAAATGAACCGGCAACTACTCCAGCATATGTTTTACGCAGCGGACGCAACCCATACACTCTTGCATTCGCACACACCCACACACATTACGGCCAATTTTGTTTACCCAATTCACATATAGAGCATGTCTTTGAACAGTGGGGCAAACCGGAGGAAACCCATGTGAACATTGGAAGAACATGCAAACTCCACACAGATATGCCAACTGACCCAGCCGAGACTTGCTTTGAGGCGACAGTGCTAAACACTGAGCCACCGTGCCGCCCCCTAATATGATCATCTACTGCTCAAAAAAATATATATATTATTATTATTGGTGTTGAAAACTGTTGGGTTTCTTCATATGTTTGTGGAAACTGTGTTACAGTTCAATTAAAATGTACCATTAAAAATGTATTTACCCTTTTTTTTTATTAATTTTATAAAAAATATATATATATTAAAAATGTATGAACCTTTATTCATTATGGACACATTAAATTAAATTTCAGTAAAAATAAAGACATTTATAATGTAAAATATGTTATAATATAAATATAAAAAATATAAATGATGTTATAATATAAAACATTATCTCAAATAAATGATGTTGTTTTGAACTTAAAGTAAAAAATGAGAAGTATAAAAGTAAAATATTTTCAACTTAATAATAATAAGAATCGTTATTATTGATAATAGACAATTAATGATTTTTTTGGTCATGTGACTGAAGACTAGAGTAAGCTCACAGGAATAAATAACGATAATAATAATAATAAATAATAACGATATTTAATAAGAAAACAGTTATTTTGTCATAATATTTCACAAATTTATTTCACAATAAACACATGTAGCTTTGGAAAGCAGAATAGCCTCCTTTTTACGTTTACATTCATTCTTTTAGCATTACATTTATTCATTTGGGGCTGCACGGTGGCACAGTGGGTAGCACAATCGCCTCACAGCAAGAAGGTCCCTGGTTCGAGCCTTGGCCGGGTCAGTTGGCATTTCTGTGTGGAGTTTACATGTTCTCCCCGTGTTCGCGTGGGTTTCGTCCAGGTGCTCCGGTTTCCCCCACAAGTCCAAAGACATGCGGTACAGGTGAATTGGGTAAGCTAAATTGTCCGTAGTGTATGTGTGTGTATGGATGTTTCCCAGTGATGGGTTGCAGCTGAAAGGGCATCTGCTGCGTAAAACATATGCTGGATAAGTTGGCGGTTCATTCCGCTGTGGTGACCCCAGATTAATAAAGGGACTAAGCCGAAAAGAAAATGAATGAATGAATTTATTCGTTTGTTTGTTGCCAGATCCTTTTTAAAAACATTAAAAAAGAACGCACTGATCTCAAACTTTTTCACCGGTTGTGCACGAGATGCAGTTTTATCTAATGGCACTTTTCTCTTTTTAAGGTGGAGCTGTCGGAGGTCTTCTTGGATGCTGGATGACGAGCGGCCAGTTCAAACCTCTTCCTCAGGTCATCATGGAACTGACCGCAGACCAGCAGGCCAAACTTTATGAGGATATCGTGGCAATCTTAGGCTCGATAACGTGGACCGATGTTGCACAACTGACAGCCCTTGTAATGGGAAACGCCAGCCTTCAGCAGCAAGTGACCGCAGCTCTCCTCAGCTACATTCACAAGGAACTTCAAGCTGAAGTACATTACGTTGACTGA
The DNA here is from genome assembly GCA_903798125.1 of Danio choprae. NCBI lineage: Eukaryota > Metazoa > Chordata > Actinopteri > Cypriniformes > Danionidae > Danio > Danio choprae. The sequence goes on along the minus strand of CAIGQW010014484.1, from coordinate 1,166,318 downwards.
CCAAAACAAACATTTTAATAACATTTCAAACCGTTTAATCTTGTGTCATACAGGTCGTTTGACTGAACGCTCCAGTACTGTAGATGAAACTGGCTTATCAAAACTTTATTTGGTACATTTCAATCTGACAATTGCTGTATAATGATTTAAATAATTTCCTGACATAATGCGTGGCATGTTTTCAGAACACTTCAGAAGGTATCATGTACGTTACAATCACTGCCTTTTGATTTTTTTCTCCTTTTTTTTGGTTTGATGAAGTATTTTTATAAAGATTTGCATCTGCAGAGAAGAGCCTTAAAAACCTATTGTTGGTTGCTTTTAAAAAATAAAAAAATAAAAATATTTATATATATATATATATATATATATATATATATATATATATCAATTAGATGGAATCGGCCAGTTATGTTAAAATCATGCATTGTATGTGTTGTTTGATTCAATATCATAGTTTAAACTGGCATAAACACTGTACAATGGTCTCAGACTCAATTTCTGGAGGGCCGCAGCTCTTGACAGTTTAGTTCCAACCCTAATTATACACACCTGATCAAACTAAGTCCCTCAGGCTTGTTTGAAACCTACAGGTAAGTGTGTTGCAGCAGGGTTGGAACTAAACTGTGCAGAGCTGCGGCCCTCCAGGAACTGGCTTTGACACCTGTGGTTTAGTAGATTACTTGAATTATTTCTTGGCATACATAATGTGTTGTTTATTTTCGAACACTTTTGAAGCTTGTTCATTATGAAACATGTGAATGATGGCCTGTTGTTGAACCGATGCCTTTTTTAAAATTATTTAAATAAACATTTTATTTAAATAAACCTTTCATTTGTAAGCATGATTTGATTCCCACACGTGTCACACAGGTCAGTTGCTTCGACACATAGATTTATTTATTGTTAGATTTAGCCGTACAGAAAAAAGCATATATATTTTAACAGCTTAATAAGTGCTACATTAAGTTAAGTAGTGCATATTTTTGAATGTTATAAAAATTAAAAACCTTTATTCAGCAATAAAGCATTAGAAAATGAATAAAATAGTGTATTAGTTATAGAAATAGTTATTAGAAATAGTAATGACTATAATGTTGCATTTATAATGTATAATGCAATTATAATTTATAATGTTGAAGTAGATTTTTTTAAAATTCCTTGTTTATTGGTTTTAATGAACATAAAAACAAGCAAAGCAAAAACAAGATGGAGGACAAAAAACAAAAAAGGATAGTAGATTTATTTTAATACATTTTCTATTAAACGGTTATATTAAATCTAATATTTCCATGGATGGTTTAATATAAATAATAAACAATAAATACAAAAATCATTATATTAGATGATTTCTTTACAATAATGTAACACTGAAAACTGAAGCAAGGATGCTGAAAATCCACCTTTAAAAGAATTGTTAAAATTTAAAATATATTCAGTTAGAATATTTTAACATATTGATTTCTAGATTAAATAGATTGTAGATTAAATTGTAATGTGATTTGAAAGATTTCTTTCAAAACCATTTCTGCAAACATACGAAACAGACAAAATGGATTCAACACTGATAATAATATAAACCATCACAATGACTAAAGACCAATAACAATCATAACAGAAGCAAATGCGCATATTAAAATGATTTATAAATGAGTGACTATGGCTGAAGTAATGATATATCTAATAATAATAATATTGATAATATATAAAAAATACTATAAATTACTGTTTTATTGTATTTTGGAACAGATAAATGCAACTTGGGTGAACAAAAGAGGATTATTTTAAATATAAAGTAGAGCAGATAATATTATGTCAAGAGTCTGACCCATAGCAGCAGCCTTAAAAAAATTAGCCAAACTCCGCCTTCAGTCTTTTATAGGTGACTGCATGTTGATTGAGTGGAAAGAGCAAATAAAAACAAAATTATTTAGAATATTCGTGCTAAAAATGGTAAGTGCAATATATAATTTAATTAGCATTTTAGCGGTATTTGTTGAAATACTTACATTTGTTCTGAGAAATATCATCATTTTGAACAGGCAGTGCGAGGGAGTCACAAGAAAATGTAAACAGTAATGACGAGACGTTGGACTCGTTTTGGCGAATCGGTTCTCTTGAACAGTCTTGATGAACCGGCCATTCAAATCTTCTCAGTTCACTCACTACTTTTCAATCTTTATAAACGAATTGTTCAAACGAGAATCAGTTCATTTCAAAAGATTCGACTCGCCAACAGAAAGGAGTGAATTGGACGTCTCTCATACTGGTCGGGATCTGCAAGATGGTCACCTGAGAATCCAACATGAGATTTTTTCGCCGGAAAATAGCGATTATAGTTATTTTGGCGTACGCAATATTTTCGCTTTACGCAGCCTATAATGTGTTTTTCAGCAAGAGGGTGATTTCTCGCGTTCACCGAGTGGTGAAAAAGGGTTCTGTGATTATCGGTAAGAGAATGAATCATGTCCAGTGTAATCTAATGGGTTTGTTAGTGAGACGATACAGTATAACATAGTAGCTACACATGTGATAAAATAATGTAAAATTGTTTCAGAAACTGGAAAAGCAGGAGAGGAAGAATGGAACCCATGGGAGGAGGATGAGCGCGCTCATTCTGTAGTCGTGCAGAAGCGGAGAGATGCGTTCAGATCATACCGAGACCAGGCTGCTAAAAACAGGCCGAAGACATATAAAGTTCAGATCTGGGGCAAAGCAGCCATTGGCAAGTGGATGATGTCTGATGCTTTCTTAGATACTTTACAGTTCTAAATCTCTTTTGTGCATTAAACACAAATCATGTTCACATTTTCCTAGGACTTTATTTGTGGGAACATATTTTAGAAGGGTCTCTCAACCCACCGGACAAATCCAGTCAATGGAGAGAAAGAGAGATACAGTCTGGGAAGATTCTTTTCAGGTATGCTTTTACACTGACAGTTTTATTCAGTAAGGGTACTGTAATTATAAAAGCACAGTAATTAACCGCTTTTCACATTCTATAGATTTGAAACATTGCTGTAATTCACCTAAATGTCATTTGACCTTTTTTTAAAAAAAAGGTTTGTAAATAAATACTTGTGGTCATTTAGCCAGTTTTAAAGACAAAACGTAAATTTTCTGTGGTCCAAAATTTATGACAGATTTTATGTAAAATTTATATAATCGTTAAAAATTTATAAAATGTGACTTTTTTTTTCTTCTTCTTTATGCACATTTTTAGATTCATCTCTTTTATGGTCATTTATCTTTACAAAAAACCTAAACAAAACAGAGCCTCTGACCCCAGAGCAATACACACCTTATATACAGATTAATGAAAGTTTAATAGTATGTGTATGCTACTTTTTTGACTTTTTAGTGAAGTAAAATCACTGTCCATTGAGACAATTCCCTTTTTCTTTTCTTGGATGTGTTCAAAATAATGAGTATACTTGCATCGCAGAAATGTCAGCCAGAGTCATCTTCATTTCTGTCTGTTCCCGCAGGGAGCACATTCTCTTATAAAGTATTTTAACACTGTTTAAAAACACACCTCAAATATTATTACTTAATTCTTTTAAGTAATGCATGTTTTCATTAAGTTCATCTTGGTGTTTCCATCCAGTGTATTTTCTTATGCAATGTCCTAAAATGCAGATAGCAATAGATGAAACATTACTATTATATAATATTTTTTATATACCTAATATTATTATTAATTTTTACTGTGTCAAAGGTAGTGACAACACACATATTCTAACTATATTATATCTAAGTAAAGCTTATTTACTTAAATATTTTTAAGTAAATCATTATTTTCTATTGTCCAAAAACACTGGAAACCGAAATCTCTTTGACTGACTGAGGTAAACTTGGTTTTGTATTCGCACATTGGACTTTCTCCTTAATAATATATTTCAGAAAAGTATTCTTTGTGAATTATAAACAGGGAAATCATATTAGCAGCCAACGACTATCAAAGCACAACATTGTTTACAGCTAATTAAATATTGCTAATGTTGTTTTGAAGTCATACTTGTATGCGATTTCAGACCAAATATTCAAAGTAGCGTGATAAACAATATAGAGACTGTGTCACAAGTTGTCACTGAATGAATGTGCAGATATAAAACCAACTTTAACCGCCTCTGTCCTCAGTTTCTACACTGGTCCCGCAGTGGTTCAAGGGCATGTTCCTCCTGACACAGACAGTGTGGTGTTGGTTTTGAATGGCCGCGAGCAGCAGAAGATCTCCTACTCCGTCCAGTGGCTGCAGCATGTCCAGAGTCTGATTCAGGCCCGCACCGTCACTCGGGTTGCCGTCGTCCTATTGGGCAACGAGCAGTGCAATAACAACTGGATCAGTCCTTACCTGAAGAGAAATGGCGGGTTTGTGGACCTGCTCTTTCTGGTGTACGACAGTCCTTGGGTTAATGATAAAGACATCTTCCAGTGGCCTCTGGGTGTTGCCACGTAAGCTTTATTTACATTTTTTTTTTAAATATAATGTTTTCTGCTCAATTAATTTGGGAAATTGGGAAATAACATTGCAGTTTAAAATAACAGTTTTTCTTATTGAGTATATCATTTATTTCTGTGATTAAAAAGCTGAATTGTTTTTCTCAAGAAGCTTTCTGATTTTTAGCAATGTTGAAAACTGCGAATTCATATTTTAGTGGAAACTGCAATGCAGTGCCATTCATACATGTATTTACTTATATTTATCAAGGACACATTAAATTGTTCAAGATAATGTAATAAACATTATTTTTAATGAATAAAAAAAGAAATTAATAAATTAATGAATTCGTTTTCTTTTTGGAGGGCGACGTGGTGGCGCAGTGGGTAGCACAATCGCCTCACAGCAAGAAGGTCGCTGGTTCGAGGCTCGGCTGGGTCAGTTGGCATTTCTGTGTCCTCCGGTTTCCCCCACAAGTCCAAAGACATGCACTATAGGTGAATTGGATAATCTAAATTGGTCATAGTGTATGTGTGTGAATGAGTGTGTAGGGATGTTTTCCAGTGATGGGTTGCAGCTGGAAGGGCATCCGTTGTGTAAAACATGTGCTGGATAAGTTGCCGGTTCATTCCGCTGTGGCAACCCAAGATTAATAAAGGGACTAAGCCGAAATGAAAATGAATGAATGAATGAATGAATGAATGCATGCATGAATTTTCTTTTTGGCTTAGTTTTTTTTATTAATCTGGGGTCGGAATGAACCGCCAACTTATTCAGCATATGTTTTATGCAGCGGATGCCCTTCCAACTACAACCCATCACTGGGAAACACCCAGACACTCTCATTTACACATAGACTACGGACAATTTCGCTTACCCAATTCACCTATAGCGCATGTCTTTAGACATTTGTGGGAAACCGGAGCACCCAACAGCAAATACCACACAGAAATGCCAACTGACCCAGCCGAGGCTTGAACCAGGAACCTCCTTGTTGTGAGGCAACAGCGCTACCCACTGTGCCACCGCGCCAATAAATTTTGAATAATACTGTTAATTCAATGTTTATTATTTCTATAAAGTAATACTGTGTTTTTTTCTTTAAAAAATAATTTTTTCTATAAGAATCATTGTTGATGATTGATTACCAGTAATAATTCATCATAACAGAACAGCAAATCACCGTATTAAAATGATTTCTAATTGATCTTGTGACCCTGAAACGATGCTGAAAATTCAGCTTTGAGTCACAGAAATAAATTTAAGTTTAAACTATATTCAATGAGAAAACAGTTCATTCAAATTGTAATAATATTTCACAATTTGAATTTTTCTGTATTTTCTATTTTAAAAATCCAGGCTTGGTTGGGCAAAATAGGCTTAAAAAAAAAAAAGCAAGACAAAAAAAATCTTACTGATTCCAAACTTTTAACTACTCATGTAGCTAAAGTCCACACGAACCAGAAGCTGCGACCGTTTTTTTCATAATGTGAAGCAGTTTGTAGAGAAATGGAATATTAAATGAGAAAACAGTGGGTGTAGCTTGTTTTTTTCTACTGCGAGCTGATTGGATGTAGTAAAGTAGGCATTTCATTCAGAAAGATAGGGAAATGGGTTTTAGAAGAGTTATTACAACCTAACAGACGCCTCCTCCTTTTGTTGACAAAACTGATGGTTGGAGGGGCGTGGTTAAGCATGTTAGCCACGCCCAATACCTCAGACAGATGTAATCTGAGAATTTAACTGAAAAAAAAAAGACAGGAAGTAAATTTTTTAGATTTTAATTTTAGATCACAAGAGCAAACTATTTTTCCTAATGACATGCACAGATGAATTGTTCACCACAAAACTATCAATGTGAGCTAACAAAATCAATATGGTTAGTTTTGATTTAATTTGTCATTAAATCTGTTATTTTAATGGTTTACAATGTACATTTGTTTCTCTGCAGATACAGACATTTCCCAGTAGTCACACTTAGCAGTCAGATGGTGAAAAAGGACAGGCCGTACCTGTGCAACTTCCTTGGCACTATCTACAAAAACTCCTCCAGGGAAACCCTGATGAATGTCCTAAAGCAGAACGACATGGAGAAAGACTGTCTCATGCATGCTAGAGAGAAGTATGTGTTTCTGGAAGTAACGTCTAGTATTTCAGACATCTGATTTTAAAGTAGTTCATTTCTATATAAATGTAAAGTTGTTAATGTCTTGATAAATCTAAACTTACTACTGTACTATTCGAAAGTGTAGGGTCAGAAAGGGTTTTAATTTTTTATAAAATAAAAAAAATAAATTTTTTGTTTAAAAAAAACATGGTGGCTCAGTGGTTAGCACTGTCGCCTCACAGCAAGATGGTTGCTGGTTCGAGTCCCGGTTGGACCAGTTGGCTTTTCTGTGTGGAGTTTGCATGTTCTGCCCGTGTTGGTGTGGGTTTCCTCCAGGTGCTCCAGTTTCTCCAACAGTCCAAAGACATGCACTTTAGGTGAATTGAATAAACTAAATCAGCCGTAGTGTATGTACATGTTTCCCAGTACTGGGTTGCAGCTGGAAGGGCATCCGCTGTGTAAAACATGCTGGATAAGTTGGCGGTTCATTCCGCTGTGGTGACCCCTGATGAATAAAGAGACTAAGCCGAAGGAAAATGAATGATTGAATGAATGAATTTATGAATTTTATTTAGCAAGGATGCATTAAGTTGAATTGAAATGAACAAAAAACACATTTCTAATGCATATGTAAGATTTCTGTTTCAAATACATAATTTGTTTAGCTTTCTATTCATCAGTAGAATCATAACAAATATAACGTTTAAAAATATGATATAATATATAAATATGGATGTTATTCAGCATACTCCAAAAAATGTCATTTTATTTAAGTTATTTTAACCAATCCACATTCTCAAAATGTTTCTGTTTTACATTTAATTTTCTTCAACAAATAATATCCCAGACATTGCTGAATTCCTAAAAAATGATTCAAGAACTCAGATATTACTGAGAAATTGCGAGTCACAAAGCACTGTTAATTAACTTTAAAACTTCTGCTAGATCATTTTTAAATAAAATTTTTTTTTTCCCACTACAAAGAGACAGTGTACAGTAATCAACTCTCCAAAATGTAAATGAACGATGTAAATATCAAATTAGCCACTGGCTAGTTTTAATTCGTAGTCCATTTGCCAGATGTTGCAGGCCTAAAAACCAACAAAATAAAACCCCAAATTATTATATACATTTTTAAGTATACAAATGAACAACATAATATAAAAAGCGATCTGAATAAATGAACTATATTAATGTTCACATTGATTATGAAGATGCTTTTGCTTAATATTATACTTAACATTAATATTATATTAAAGTATATTAAATTATAAAAATTGTAATGTATTATATGTATTTATTAAATACATATATTCATGTTCTCCCTGTGTTGGCATGGGTTTCCTCCGGGTGCTTCCAATTCACCTATAGCACATGTCTTTGGACTGTGGGGGAAATCGAAGAACTAATTTGGCCGTGCGTGTGTGCGTGCGTGCGTGCGTGCGTGCGTGCGTGCGTGAGAGAGAATTTGTTGAATGTGAATGAGTGTATGGGTCCCTGATAAATAAGGGACTAAGAAGGAAAATGAATGAATACATATATTACATTCTCTATTAGATAGTGGTATTACATTCCATATACAATATGTTCTTCAATCTTAAATAGTGCTGACATAAATTAAGACTGAACAGCTCTATGGTTATTATCTAATGTTAACATAACATGCAGTAACAAATGTACTGCTCATTGTTAATGTTAGTTGTTTTTTATGTACAGTTGAAGTCAGAATTATTAGCCCTTCTGAATTATTAGCCCCCCTGTATTTTTCCCCAATGTCTGTTTAACGGAGAGATTTTTTTCAACACATTTCTAAACATAATAGTTTTAATAACTCATTTCTAATAACTGATTTGCTTTATCTTTGCCACGATGACAGTACATAATATTATATATAGATATTTTTCAAGATACTAGTATTCAGCTTAAAGTGACATTTAAAGGCTTAACTAGGTTAATTAGGCAAGTCATTGTATAACGTGTAAAGTGGTTTGTTCTGTAGACAATCGAAAAAATATTGCTTAAGGGGGATGATAATATTGACCTTAAAATGTTTTTTAATGGTAGCTTCTTTTATTATAGCCAAAATAAAACAAATAAGACTTTCTCCAGAAGAAAAAATATTATAGAAAATACTGTGAAAAAATTCCTTGCTCTTCTAAATATCACTTGGGGACATATTTGAAAAAGAAAAAAAAAACCTTCTTCTTGCACTTCTTGTGATCAGGTGGCTTCCTCAAGAGACGTCCGACACCTCCAGACAGTACCAGATGGCATTAGCTCAGAGTGACCTGACTCTTTGCCCGGTGGGAGTGAACAGCGAGTGCTACCGCATCTATGAAGCCTGTGCGTATGGCTCCTTGCCCGTGGTGGAGGACGTCCTGACTCCAGGAGCCTGCGCTGTTGGGAACCGGTCCCCGCTGCGGCTGCTTAAAGATGCCGGAGCTCCCTTCATCTTCCTGAAGGACTGGAAGGAGTTGCCGGTTATCCTGGAGAGAGAGAGAGCGATGAGCCAGAAGGAGAAAATGGAGAGGAGGATGAGACTGCTGGAGTGGTACAGCAGCTTCCGGCAGCAGATGAAAGACAGATTTACTGAGGTTTTGGAGGAGAACTTCTTCAAAATCACATAGGAGGAGGTTTGGACGTTAAAGGGGTAGTTTAGAGGAAAACAACAAGTTTGTTCTAATTTACTCATCCTCAATCCAGCAAGATCAATGGATTTCTCAGTTTTTAGGTTGAATCGAGTTAACTTTGCAAGTCATTTCGACTTACGTTTGATTAAATTGACTTGAAACGTTAAATCTTGTGTGAGGCATGACGATGTTTTTGTGTCGTGTTCATTTTTTTAAGTTATGAGAGATTTAACTTGATGTTTGAAGTCAGTTGACTAATGTTAATGTAAATTTGATTCAATGTAAACATTTAAAGTAGCAGCTTGATTCCTTAAGTACACTTTAAAATAAATTATATTTTAATGATCTTAAAAAAAATTATTTCAACTTGTTACACCAAAAACAGTTAAGTGTTTTAATTACTGAAAACCATACTAAATTAAAGGAACACTCAATTTTTTTAATTCATTCTGCCGACCCTGGTCTCGTGGGAGCACTTTTAGCTTAGCTTAGCATAGGTCTTTAAATCAGATTAGACCATTAGCATGTTGCTCAAAAATGAAAAAAAAAGAATGTCTATAAATAATCCCCATTTCCACCTGTGCAAACAAATAGTTAAGCTGGTTAGCCAATTTTCAGATGCTTTATAATATCATTGTGCCTGCTGCAGCCATGGTACAACAATAAAGTTCCTTGATTATTACGCAGGAATGAGAGTATAGTTCTTCGCTATATCAGCCTAGAAAAAAAGCTACTTTTAATTAGTACACAATGTAACTACAAAAGAGTCCTCCTTTAAATAGGAAAATTATCAAAACTATTTGTTCATGTTTGAGCAAGATGCTAACGGTCTAATCCGATTCAATGATCTATGCTAAGCTAAGCTAAAAGTGCTCCCGCCAGACCTAAAGATTGGCTGAATGGATTAAAAAATGTCAAACTCAACTATTTAACTCTAGGCAAGTTGCCTATTTTCAAAATAGTGTTCATTTTAAGTTGTAAAAAAAAATCTATAATTTTAAGTGTAACAAGTTGAAGTAATTGTTTTCATTTAAAACATTTTACAGTGTAGACCATAAAAGTATATTTTAGGTGAAATTATAATTCATAAATGCTAGTCAGTGACTATCCCCACTTTGAGGGTCAAGAAACATATGCAGGCAAGCAAAAATGAATACTTGTGGTTCTTGACGATACTTTGAGCTCTTATGAAGTGGAATGATCTGTCTGTGCAAGAAACTGAACATTATTTACGTAATTATTTCCTTTAATTCACAGCTTCAACAAAGGGTCCTGGGAGTGTTCACTTATGTTTGGATTACAAGCTAAGAGTGAGTACATTTGGGTGAACTATCACTTTAAAAACAGAGAAAAGCATATAGGTCTTGCATGACATGAGGGTGAGTAAATGACGGCGGAGTTAGAATTTTAGGGTGAACTATCCTTTTAATATATAATGGATTAAAAGAATAGCGAGCAGATGCTGTGCATCAACCTCATTTTGATTGTCACTTACTTTTAGACATATTAGGTTTGTTTACATTGATGTTTTACTTGTGAAACAATGAAATGCTACTGTACATTGTAATATAACCCGGTTCACCATACTCTACTGTGCAGTACATCAATGCCTTCCATGTTTGCTGTAGATTTTTAATTTATTAAGTCTTCATGTTTCAATGAAAAAACAAACAAAAATAATGGCAGCTTAATTGGGTTATTTAACATTTCATTTTTCTCATTTGAATGTGTTTTTTTGGATTCAGCTTAGTGGATTTAAAGAACTTTTAACCTGTTTGTATTCTTAACCTTGCCTGATTTTGAATGATCAAGCATTTAGACTACAAACAAAGTGCTGAAGGGGTCCTGATACGTACTTAATGAAGTATTTAAATTTGCCTTTTCAGTTGCATAAACAGTGGCAACGTTCAGGTAAAGTATACATAATAAAATGTCAACGTGAGTCTTGATGCCTTTGAGTAATACTGTGGACAATGGGGGCTTTAAATGGTTACATTTCTGTAACTTAATTATGTTGTTTTTAAATCCCTTAATCGATCAGTAATGTGTTTTAAAAATTAAATGTCTGACTTCACAAGAGTAAACCCATCTTAATTATTGTATTAGTATTAAAAGTAGCAAAACAAAAATTGCAAAAATTATGCTCTTAACCTTTAAAATTGTTTAGAAGAAATTCACTTGCAACAAAACAGCTGTCCTTTAAGAGGCGCTGCGTGACAATAATATCCATTTTGGAGATATAACATATAACATAAACATTATGGATGTTGGGCCTCACGGTGGCGCAGTGGGTAGCACGTTCACCTCACAGCAAGAAGGTCGCTGGTTCGAGCCTCAGCTGGGTCAGTTGGCATTTCTGTGTGGAGTTTGCATATTCTCCCCGTGTTGGCGTGGGTTTCCTCCGGGTGCTCCGGTTTCCCCCACAAGTCCAAAGACATGCGCTATAGGTGAATTGGGTAGGCTAAATTGTCCGTAGTGTATGTGTGTGAATGGGTGTGTGTGGATGTTTCCCAGTGATGGGTTGCAGCTGGAAGGGCATCCGCTGCGTAAAACATATGCTGGATAAGTTGCCGGTTCATTCCGCTGTGGCGACCCCAGATTAATAAAGGGACTAAGTCGAAATGAAAATGAATGAATGAATTATGGATGTTTATGAAAGTTTTTTTTAATACTTAAATGATGTAATGTTGTTTTTTTAACATATTTATTATCTTTTTTATTTAACAGTTAGACCATTTTTGGATTTGTGCCCCCTTTAAAATGCGGTCAAATATCCGAGATGTAGGTGTAACTTCCCTATTAAAATAAGTGATTTATTTTGTCATGTAACTCCACATACTGCCCACTAGGCGTCATACACAACCAGTACACAACACACTGATGGGTGTGAAAAGTACTTTAAAACTTAAAAATATTCACATTTCCTAATTTTAAACCTGATTATAAAGTCATTGTAAGTCATACAGTTTGTTTTTTAATCACAATGAATTTGGAGCGTTTACTTAAATAAAACAATAATAATTTAATTTTAAGTTTTCAAACTATTTTGCTTATGTTCACTAAAATGCTCTACTTTTGAATCTCTCGCCCTGTAAAGACGACGCAAAAATGACTTTGATCGACAGACAACTGGTTAGGAAAGTTGTCAATCCCGTCCACGTTTCCGCTACGTGCGCCCCTCCACCTCCAATCCCTCCCATTTCCAACCACTTGCTTTTCCAGCTGCTTTGAGGTCAGTCAGAATCCGTGAAACTGTCCGGCGACCAGACGCGAGGAAAAGGTGCTGAAAATCACGCCAGCCCAGAGTAACATGTCATAATGCTGCCCGAATCCGTCGGCGGGTGACTAAAAAGCAGCTCGGAGGGTTGGATTTTCCTCTTGCTGGAACTAGCCGTGGACGTTTGCCCGAGGAAAGGGTTACTTGTTTGGGAGGAAACTCTTCCCGTGCGCGCTCTGTTTTGATCGCGTTCACGGCGGAATTACAATCGGGATTCATTTGCGTTTGGTTTTTGGGTATTTATCTGCCCCGAGCAACTTGAAGAAGATTCTCTGGGATGCACTGGCCGCTGTAGGGAGACCCCCCTCAAATACGCCAGTTTGTAATCACTCTCATAACTGAATTGTTGATATTTCTTCTATTCGATGTTGAAAATGTCGAATCCTCCTGTGAAGTTCAAAAAGGATAAAGAGATCATTGTAGAGTACGAGACTCAAGTCAAAGGTAAGGATAAAACTGCTGGAGTAGTTGAAGGACTGGTTCATGCAGTGTTTAATCATTGAGCAGATAACTTCAGCGTCGTGATGATGGTGCTTTTATGCACAGACTGAACTGAAATCAGAAGAATGTAAATCTGATGATCTTGGTTTTTGAAAACGACATGATTGTTGGAATCATTTAGGGCTCAGTGACAAGGTTAAGATTAGACAAAAACTAAATTCAGTAGTTTGGCAAGTTTGAAATCCTTGCTGAACAATCTTTTTAATAAGACATTGATTTAATGTCTCTAACATTATGTCTAGTATGAACTTGCTGGTTTTTAAATTTGTATGTCTTACTCCAAATTTTGACCTATTTAGGTGTAGTCTTGACAAAACATTACATTTTGCAGAACGTTGTAGTGCAAGAATAGTTATGCTTATGGCATGGAGATTATGCCACTGATCTATTTTCTTTTAATATATTTTCAAGTAAAATTGCGGCCATGTTTAAGAAAGTTAAAGGGATATTTCACCCAAAAATGTAAATTCTGTTCAATGTTCAAAACAAGTTTGAGTTTCTTTCCTCTGTTGAACACAAAAGAAGATTTTTTTGAAGAATGCAGGAAACCTGTAACCATTGACTTCATTCATTAATTTTACTTCAGCTTAGTCCCTTTTTTCATCAGGGGTCACCACAGCGGAAAGAACCACCAACTTATCCAGCATACGTTTTACACAGCGGATGCCTTTTTGGCTGCAACTCAGTACTGGGAAACATCCATACACACTCATTCACACTCATACACTACGGCCAATTTAGTCTATTCAATTCACTTATACCGCATATCTTTGGACTGTGAGGGAAACCGGAACACCTGGATGAAACCCATGCGAACATGAGGAGAACATGCAAACAGAAATGCCAACTGGCCCAGCCATGACTCGAACCAATGACCTTCTTGCTGTGAGGCGACAGTGCTAACCACTGAGCCACTGTGTCACCCCCATTGACTTCCATTTATTTTGTTGTTTTTTTACTAAGGATGTCAATAGTTTCCGGTTTATAACATTTTTCAAAATATCTTCTTTTCAATTCTTCTTTGTGTTCAACAGAACAACAACAGTAGCAAAAAAAGACCTCAAACCTGTCTGAAAAAGTGAAGGAAGAGTAAATTATGTCTGAATTTTTGTTTTTGGGTGAACAATCACTTTAAGCAAACTTTATACTCTTTTCTTCATCTTTAGACACAAGAATGATAATACGACTTTAAGAAGTTGTGTTGATTTTGTAACAGTAATGAATTCTCACAGACATGGAAAACATGGCAACTTTAAATTTGGGGTTTCCAGGCCTAGAAAACTCATAAAATTTCACATATGTTTTACCCTAAAAGGAGAATTTAGAAAATACAAGGTCAGTGTCTTTCTCATGACATACAGCCCTGCTATATTTAGATGAAAAAGATGATGATGTGTGTGTGTGTTTTATACCAACTCACTTAACTGAGTCATTGCTAAGAGGTTCCTTGCATTATAAATTCTCGAAATAAGTAAGTTTACCCAGTGACTTCAAATGACTAAGAGTCATAGAACCTCATTAGCCAAATGTGTGCACCTTTAGTGAAGGTCAACTTACTGAAAAAAATTCCAGCTTACTTTCCAGCAAACAGTGCCGGATGGTCTGTTTCCTTTTCATCTCATGAGCATCATCATCATCATCACAGGAAAGAGCCAGTTGCTGCATTCTAGTAACCATGGGGATTTGGCATCGCCCCAAAGCCTGAGTCCTCCAGGGCTCTTTGCAGACAGAAAAGACTATTATTTATGTAGAGGCAGCAAGTGAGTGAGTGTGTGTGAGTAAGAGAGAGAGAGGTATGTTGGTACCATGACATGGCGCTTGGTGTTCATTTGGCTGGAATGTGTACTCCAGTCCCTCGCTCTGATGATGACTAAGACAGTTAATAGCAGCATGATGCACTGAATCCGCCTGTGCCGAGCATCTCATTAGCTTTGTATTGCAGCCAAATGGAGTTGTAGCAACATGAAAACAGCTCTCAGATTATTATTTTTTTCCATGAATGAATGAGGGAGACTTGTTCTAGCACAGCTTTATGCCGGAGCAATGTTGACAGTTATGCTTGTTTTATTGACTGTTAAAGGTTGCCATCCACGTAAGGGACAGGTGCACATAAGTTTGTCTGTGTTTTGTCTCTGGCCATGTTTACACCTTTGACAACGGCAAATACACTGTAAAAATGCTGGGTTTCATCAGTTTGTGTTGGGACAACATGAAGGAATTAAGGTAATTGTTACAAATTTCAATTGATTTAACATAAAACAATTATAACTTGTCACAATAAAACTCAATAATTGTGTTGTTTCAGCTCATTTTAAATAAGTAGATTAAACAAAAAGCAAATGTCCTTTATTGAGTGTACAGCTGTGTGAACTAGGCGTTAAAATGCGTTAATCTTTTAAACAACTTTCACAAGTAGTGGGAGACAACCAGTGTAAATGGCAAGATTTCCTCTTGCTGGACCAAGCTGTGGACATTTGCCCAAGGAAATGGTCACTTGTCTGGGAGGAAACTCGCTCTGCGTTCTCTGTTTTACTTTCAACAGGATAGTCTATACACACATGGCTGTTTGACACTATTCTCTGTACCTATCGAGTCAGTGAAGGACCACAGACACCCGCATCGTGAAATGCAGATTTTTTTTTTCTCATATGGCTTGCAGAATCAAATTCCATTAAAACTCACTTCCTCGCATCCAATATCTCATTTGTCACAGGGGACATGCATGAAATGTTGCTGAATTAAAGTGAAAGTGCCAAACTGCAGATAAAGTCGACAAATTAAAAATAAAACACCCGAAATTACATGAAACTCTGGAGGAAATGTGGATAGCGTGGAGACGTTAATCGAATCGAAAACGGGATCATGAAAGGAACATTCAAAAGGCAACTTATGTAAAGACCTTAATCATATTTTTGTCTTGTTCAGATTAAGGCAAATAATTAGATTACTGACGTCCATATAAACGTAGTCAATGTGTCTCTACTGACCTAACATGTGGTTATTTTGGTACGTGTTGACTTCAAAACAAGGTCAAGGCTCTGGCAAGAACACTTTTATATAATATAAATATGTTTTATATAGTGCTAGTAGGCAGTGGGGATTCTATTCATCTACATTGAGTTACTATGCCTGTGTTTTGAGATTACACCAGATGTGTGTGATGTTACTGTGGAGATAGCTCACACTTACACTCATTCAGGGAAAAAAGAGGTGGGAACTGAGGAACATTCATCAGCTTTAATCGTCATCGTCAATCGCTTTAATTTGTCACCAAAAGCTGCATGTCAGGGTGATTGCCAGAGTACGGTGAAGGTTATGAGACTGCGATAATGATAAGGATAAATTCATCGTTATTATACTCGTGTCATACTGAGTGTTCCTGTAAAAGTGACATTGAGCGTGACAAAATAGATGATGTTGATTGTACTGTCGAAAAACAGCAATGCATCTCAAAACGCATGTTAATACCAGGCAGAAATGGGGCCTTCATTTGTTTCACATTGATACAGTCAGCTTACCTTCACTGTAAAACCCAACAGTCAACTTTATGACATGAAATGAGTGTAGTTAACTCAAAATTGACTGAAAGTTAATTCTACTCATTTGAAAAGAACTCTGTGTTGAAGATAGTGAGTTAATTAAATACCTCATTAGTTCAGCTTAAATAGAGTAAGTTCACAGTTCACAGGTTTGTTGCAATTGGTTTCCTCAAATGGTTTGAGTTACCTTAACTTTTTGGGTTTTACAGTGTTGGTATTGACCTTTTTTCACTGTATGATACAGATTCTCTAGTGCTTATGTTCACAGTCACAGAGCTGAGTTCTGAGTTGTCTGAGTTTTTTTTTACATCTGAGAGACTGTACTGTAAATACACTGCACTGCATCTACACTGTTTTACTATATTCAAAGAACAATATAACTCCATAAGTTTAACACATATAAAAAGTAGTGCAGTAGAAGTCCCTCGAAGTGCTTTGAAATGAGCATTTTTATTCGATGTTCGATGTAATCTCAACTGAAATATGAAGAGTGGGTGGGGCCTCCCCTTTTCAAATAACTGTCAATAGTGTTTTGTTTTTATTACAGCTCTGCCAGTGAGAGTGGTCGAGCGCAAGCACATCAAATGAAAAGCAAATGAGAAGCATCTTGAAGGGGGCGGGACATTTTAGATACTAGGGAACATTTGATTGGTCAAGATTTGATAAGAAACAAGTATGAGGTGACATAAAACAAATTGTTGATCCATTTAACTGCAAGCTTTGAATGTTTATATCAGGTTAATATCTTCTAAACGAGAATTTTGTCTGTTTTGGAGCACACTAGTTTATAGATATCTAACAATAAAATATTTTACTAAAAAGATTTTAGTAATAGTAATTTCACAGGATCTTTAAACGCATATAATACAAACACATAAAACAGGATGTTATGGCATCAGTAACAAGCAAATTTACGATTGATGTCATTTAGCGACTTTTCGAGCAGAGCTTAGTTACCATTGCAAATATTTGACAACACTAAGGAACACTATTCAATTGGTAGCATCCATTGCCTTGTGTTGTGGGTTGGTTATGTGGCATTTATGATGATGTCATGGCAGTAGAGGAGGGGCAACTATAGCGATATTGCCACCCACTTTAAGCTGTACAAAATCTACAGTGGAAATGCAAACCCATCTGAATAAAAACCAAACCAAAACGAGCTGAACTGTATTGTACCATGCAGTGGAAAGGTGGCTTTTAAGTCCTCCATTTAATTTTCCTCAACCTGACTTTTGGCATTTAAGCACTGGCTTCCTCTAAAACGCTGTGGTCCTTAAGAAAGCGATACTGTGAGAGAAAAGAAAGGCCGGAACTGTGCCTGGAATCCCTCTTTATCAGCTCATGCCGTGGACTTGTGTCCGTAAGTGTTTTTTTATTTGTATTCCAGGTTATCTTTTTATTTTGATCTCATGATCGTATTGCTTGTGTTTAGATTGCACTTTTTCCGATTCAACAATGTTGGGAAGGATTAAAAGTAAATGGCAACCAGGTTGTAGGGTGAAGTAAGAGAGATTTAGGATGCTAGCCAAAAGCAAGATTTAAAGACTATTAAAAGCGTACTTTTGTGTTCGCTGCAATAGTGATGAATCAGCCATGTCAACAGACATCAGAGATTACAATGAGTACTTCCTATTAGTAATCCAGTATTTGAATTTTCAAGTTTAAGGTTATACTTCACATAGTAACTCTGTGATGACTCATTATTTCTTCTTATAGTTCCCACGTGCTGTTTCTGAGCTATAAACATGGCAGTGTTTAATAAGTTTTAACGGTGACTCACGTTGTTTGCTTTAGCACCATCATGAGTCACATGAAGCTTATTTTAGAGTTATCAGGTTAGGTCAGCCAGAAAGGACTGAAAGGCATGAGGATCCCAGTGGTTGTTCCATATAAAGCTGCAGGCGGACCTAACAATCAGTCTTATCAACACAAAAACCTGTCGTATCCATCAACCTGCGCTCCGTGCAGCATTGACTGCACAGAGGGAAAAATGAGCGGAGTGAAATATGGAAAGTCACGAAAATGCTCTATTGACATCAGATCTCTCAGCATTATTTCACACACTTACCACCAATTTTTTTAGGTATACCATGTTAGCACTTGGTTGAGATCTCTTTTGCCTTCAAAGATACCCTAATTTAACAAGTTGCTAGAAAAATTGCTCTAAGACTGAACACTCATAGTGCGATTCTCCCATTCCAGCACATCCCAGAGCTTCTCTATTGGATTGAGATCTGGGGACTGTTGAGGCCATTGGAGTTTAGTAAATTCAATGAGAATGTTTACATGGACACCAATACTTCGGATTTAATACAATTATAAGACAATGCTCTGATTAGGAGTCTGCCATGTAAACAGCGATTTTTGATGACCTTAATCTGACTAAAGTCATCGAACTAAACAAAAATCGAATTAAGACATGTGGAATATGCCTATTTTAGTCGCATTATTAAAGTGCAGTACAGACATATAAACACCTTAATCAAACTATTACCGTTTTGTAGTACTTTTCGCTACATTTCGCGACAGGTTACACACTGCAGTTGTCATGCATTTGACAAAACAAATGAGAATGGCTTCAAGCAAGAGAGCACATTTTTGGTGCGAGTGGGAAACGATGACTATGCTGAGTATTCCCCCACCAGTTCTTATTGCGTACTCTCATCTAGTACCTGAAAGTTTGTCGCAGGGGCATGAATGAAAAGTTAGTGAATGAAATGTCAGAGGTGGCCTGTTGCTTGAGAATTTGTATCCGCCGTCTTCTGTTTGCACGCTTAGTGTGAGAAATTAACTGCAGTTGAACTTGTTGAAAAATTAAAAGACGAAACGGCCAAAATTCCATATGTTGCCATGACGAACACGAACTGTTGTAGCACAAAACGCCGAAGGAAACTAGTGTCGAATGGTGACATAATGGCGATAATCGAACTATGTACTATAACATGTAAACCGGGAACATGAAAGGAACATTCAAAAAGCAACCTAAATACCTCAATCATATTACTGTCTTATTCAGATTAAGGCAAATAATTAATTACTGACGTCCATGTATAACCATGTAACATAGTCACTGTCATGTTTGAGGTGATTTGAGCTTTATTACATTGTGTGTTATCCTACTGGAGGTGGTCATCACAAGATGTGTATCATAGAAGGATGGGCATGGTCAACAACAACAATATTTAGGTAGACTGTGGTGTTTAAACATTGTCAGTTGGTACCAAATTGTGCAAAGAAAAGATCTCACACCCCATTACTTCTAACAGCAGGAGACTACAGTATTGATATATAGCACTATAGATATCTGCTTTCATATCATTGTTTATCAAATTCTGACCCGTTTGAATGTTGAAGCAGAAATTGACACTCATCAGACCAGGCAACTGTTTTCCAATCTTTTATTCAAACTTTGGTTGAGCTTATGTGAATTTCAATCTCAGTGTGTTGTAGAGTGTGACCAGTGTTTTCTTCTTCTGCTGTTGCTCATCTGCTTCAAGATTTTGTGTGTTGTGTGTTGGGATGCTTTTCTGCAGATCTTAATTGTAACAAGTAGTTAAGTAAATGTTGTCTGATTATTCTCCTATGATCATTGGCATCTATGAGGCATTTTTAGCCACAGAGCTGCCACTTACTGGATATGTTTTTTTCTACACCATTCTCTGTAAACTTTAGGGTTGGTAGCGACAATGATTTCAGCCAAAAATGGGAAATTTTTTGTGTGTGTTGCCTGTTCTCTTGCACAACAAGGGTGTTTTTGGGACTGAAATCACATAATTCTGAAAACGGGTTACAAAGTAAAAGCTTTTAAAAATGCTGCCATTGTTGTGTTCATGTAAAAACTCAACAAACTAGTGTGAAAATGATGACGTTGTGTGTGCCATGGTTAGAATGTGTGTATGTAGTAGTGTTGTTGTTGCTCAGGGGTTTGCTAATGATCCATCAGCAAAGTGTAGATTAATTCACATTACAACCAACATCGGAGACACATTATACACACATGGCAAATTCTACATACACACCAGCGCCAAGGCATGGACAACAAAACAATCACTTCCTTAAAGAGAACTACTGTTTGCTAACAACAAGTTGATGCCGCCAACTTGTCTGGCATATTACGTAATACATCGTTTTTGGCCGTTTTCGTGGTGTGTAGACGCAGATTGTTTTGAAACCTTGTTTTGTGTAAACATAAAACTTTTTCAAAACTCAGGGAATATTTTTTTTTGCAGATTTTGGCTACATTATTGTGATGTAAACGTAGCCCCTGAATGATTTTTTTTCATGATTTTTCATGGTTGTGCATGAAAAATCCTGTATATCAGCAGTCAAACCAGTCAATGTTGCACGAACAACAACCATGCTACATTCAGATCTTCAGCAGATCATCTTGACCAAGCAGATCATCTTGACCACGTCTAAATAAATTGAGCTGTTTCCATGTGATTGGCTGATTTGATGTAGTGCATTAACAAGCAGTGTGAAACTGGTGTTTTTAATAAAGGAGCTTGTGTGTATGAATGGGACTTAAAAAAAATGTGGTCCCTTGGCTTGCTGGCAGAGAACAATAGAAATGTTTTCTTTGGCCAGATTGTGTGTTTGATCTCACACAGTTGGTGTTTTTTCATGGCACCGGGTCACGAGTCGCTGACCTGCTCCTGCTGGCTCTTGACATAAACACTGTCCTCAACCTGTCATGCAGGAATAATTTTCCCCTATAAATGTTATGACCTCTAATGCAGCTTTTTGATAAGACACAAATGCTCTGTCATGAGCTCGGAAATAAGAATCTTGGTCGTTTTAAGATGGTTATAGAGGTGGGTAACATTTATCTATTTTATTTGATGATTATTATGCATTGATTAAGCGTTTGTGACCTTATGTGATACAAACTAACAGACTAAATTTGGAATATTTCTACATTTAGTCCACTTTCTACATTTTTCTACAGTTGGTTTGCAAAGCCACGGGAATATTTCAAATGAGCTTGGTAATAACTGAAGTTAAGTTTGTTTTTGAATGACTGAAATTTGCCTGCAAACTAAAAAACAAACATACACACATACCATTTGCTACATAACTCTGATTTACATAAATTAATAATGTGAAGCAATTTGAAAAATTTGATTTAAAATTAAATCACTAGAAACAATTTAATCTAAAGGGGTGGTCCCCTACGATATCATATTTTAAACTTTAGTTGATGTGTAATGTAGCTGTGTGAACATAAACAACATCTCTCAGTGTAATACGCTCAAAGTTAAATGTAAAGGGAGACATTGGCTTTTACAGAGTTAGCTTAGCAAAGCTGTTTGGCACCATTAACAATTTAGCTACAAATTAATATCAGTCAAACCGCTTTAATCAGCCACAATCTTCACTAGCACTGCAGTGTCTCTTTATGCAGCCGCTTTACCTGCGTTATACATCTCAAATAACGAACTTGCAAAAGATATGTGAAATTATTCCGAATACATGTGAAAGACACTTGTCAGATTCAGAGCAGGCATGAGGTTCAGCTGTGTCCTCTTCGTTTTCTGCCTGATTCAGGCTTAAACTGATACGGCTAACAGCTACTCTGACAGTGACAGTGTTTACACAGTAGAGGCACAGCACATGCTATTAGAGGCACTTTTCCTGGTGACATGGAGCCGATCCGCATATCACAGCACATTATGTTACCTGACCAATCAGAGCCTCTTGAGGCGGGCCTTTGGAGGAACTAGGAAATATGACAGTCGTTTTCATGTTATCTGAGTAGCTGTATATAATCAAAGTAAGAAATATGAAAAAAATAATCAGATTTTATACAAATGAAGCAAGAGCACACATTGCTTTGCATCTTATAAGCACAACCAAACCTTACAAATACATTCTGGATCACCCCTTTAATTTTATTTACATTTATTTAATTTTATTTTATTTTCGACAAGTTCAGTATCACTGCTGAATAGCGTTACTGGAACCCTTTATTCAGACTCTAACAATTTAATTTTTTACATTTTATTTTTAATTTAATCAGGAAAAGAGATGCCATGACTTCTCCGGTCCCTAATTATTAAAAATATATATTTAAATCAGTTTTTTATATATTTTTTAAAATTTTGTCAAAAACCTTTTGCATGCTAGAAACAATTTAATTTAGTTTAATTTAATTTTGTTTTATTTTATTATTTTACCATTTTATTTCTTTTCTTTTCTGTATCAGCACTTAATACCATTATTGGAATCCTTTATTCTGACTCGAACAATTTTATTTTATTTATTTATTTATTGTTTATATTATTTTATTTTATTGTATTTTATTTTCCACAAGTTCAGCATAGACACTGAGTAGCATTGCTGGAGCCCTTCATGCTGGCTCTAACCTATATTATAAACAAGATCTATATAAAAAATAACCTTAAATCAGCTTAAAGTAATTAAAACAATGCCTCTGCTTGACAGCTATGTCATTACAATTTACCGCCTTTTATTGTTAATGAACTCTCTTTGCAGTCAAATTCCCACACTTCCTGCTCGAGCCATCCAGTACCGCTGTTCCCCACAGGTCCACAAATACCTGCCATCTGCTCCAGCCAGACCCTCAGCTTTTGTGCTGGATTCTGGTGGCCAAACAGTGGATGAGCACCCTTGGTGGTGGAAGAAAGAGTGGGGGTTATTGATGGGACCATCTGTGTCTGCTCTCTCTCGCTCTTGTTTGATAGACTAAGCCTGTGTCTTTTCCAGTCTTTCCACGCATGCTGGGCTTTTCACTTCAGCCAATAAAATCTGCTTCTCTCCACCCACATGTCACACCCTGACTTGGCCATCATCAACTTTAACAATACCATCGGAAGGCAAGGGGTTGTTAGGGTTTCCTAAGTTAGGTTGTCTTATAGCTAGTGTGTCCATTGCACCATGTTTATTATAAAAAAAATTATAATAATAATTAAATGACAGATTATTGCAGTGTGTTTTATCAAAAAAAAAGGAAAACAGTTTCTTCCTAAAACTAATTCACTATTTAAATTTTAATGGTCATTGAATAGTGTTGCCAAATGCACATTTGTGACCATTTCAACTGAAACAGGAAGACAGGGTGGGACATAAAATAGCTCCTCCCACTTTTAAAAATCACCCAGTAGCATTTTGTTTTTATCACAGCTGTTTCAGCGAGTGAGGTTGAGATCAAACACATCGAATAAAGGAAAGAGAAGTGTCTTGAAGGGGCCGGGACATGTCTTATACTAGAGAGCATTGGTCAGAAGATTTGAAGTACGAGGTGACTTCAGATAAATTCCAATTTAGGCGGAAGTGCCAAACTGAATGTTTATATCTTCTTAATGCAAATTTGGTCACTGTTTTGGCTCACACTAGCTTATAGATATCCTTAAGACTAACATACTGATATTGACATTTAAAGGATGTAGGTTGATTTCACAGGGAATGCATTATAAAAGGTCATATTTTGGCTTTGGGGGTCTAAAATGGCTAAAATGCATGCAAGGTCTAAAAACACTTTCATTGTTGTATAATATGCATTTATTTTTACCTAATTATCCCAACGACTCCCATATGATTTGTTCAGCGATTCATTTGTTCCCAAACCCCTCCTTAGCGCGATGCTAATCTGTACTGATTGGTCTGATGACCCAGTCTGTTTTGATTGGTCGACTGGGTTCATCGCGAGACAGAGAGAAATGCCCACCACGGTGATGAAGTAGCAGAGTATGTGAGAGCCCAATGCAGTTAAACACCAACATACTACTCTACTCTTAAACCTAACCCCAAGGATTAATCCACACAGTGGCAAAAGTTGAACTATTTTGAAAATTGACCGTGTCACACGTGTAGGAACAGCTGATGGTTGCCATAGCAAAGGCAAGCGGCAGACAAACACGAGTTCAGAAATGCATCTAAATCGGTAATGGAAGAAGCACGCGTCTCGTTTTCAATGTGGTTTTGGACGCAATATGTGAATAGCCACATTAAGATTTAACCTGAGAGATACATTACAAGCACTGGCCTATAATAGATAAGTGATAACAAGCCGCGCAGAGCGATTACAAGTTACAACACACTATTAAATACATATTTTGCAATAAATTTACTTACACTTGCATGTTATAATACGGAGGAAGAAAAAACTGGTCCATATGAACTGTGACAGTTACTGACAAAGGCCCTGTCAAAGTCTGACAAAGTCCCATAGGTCCTTCCTTCAATAGCAAACAGCACTACATATTTGGTAGTGTACCGTTTCGACGTCGATTCGGAAATGCACGAAGCAACTAAGTCACTGAAAAATGGTTCAACCAGCAGGAAAAAAATACATAATTTATCAGTTTAAAGATACAAGCCTAATTTTGTTATTGAAACAATAACATTACAAAATAGCATTTAGGAGTCGATATTGATATGGCCACCGATATATTGTGCATTCGTAATTAGCAGTTATCTCAGCCCCAAGTTTTTTTGTACATATTTGCTTTTTTTCAATGAGTTTCAGACTGTTTTCTGTGATTTTTGGCTACTATGATTTATATTCTAAGTTTACCCTAATAGAGAAAGTGCTCCATAACTCTTATGAACTGCAATGTTGAAATCAGAATGAATTGAAAATTCATCTTATCTGTTTTTCAATTATTATTTGACTTTGTGAATGCAGAACATTTAGTCGTTCTAGTGGATTCACATGAATAGTGTTTGTTTTGACAACATTTTTTGTCTGTAGGCAAAACCTTTTCAAAAATGCAAAGGAAAGTCTTTATTATTTATAACGCAATGTTGTATATTGTATGTATAAACGTACTATTAGAGTGCAGATATAAAACCATCATTAGACAATTCTTGAGATTTTATTGGGGCAAACTGAATCGCTTTATGTTCAATCTACTTAAATTTGTTAAGTTAACCTAGTTGATTTGTGTTGCGACAACTACAATATATTGTGTCGATTCCTGCACGTGGAACGTTTTAGGAGTATTTCATTTTACTTGAGCAGTTTTTCATGCGTGTGGCCTGCTCTGCTCATATTTAAGCATGTTTCGACATGCAGCCTCAGCAGATGGAAGGTCTTTGGTGGACCATTTTAGGCCTCAGACATGAAAAGGTCCAGAGTAAGAACAATCCATGCCATGATGAAAGAGCAGGCAGAGAAATCCTTCCCTTGGGGCCCATCATTGGTTTCCAGAGAGCCCTTTTCCAAAAGAGCTTGGCTAGAACTCTTAAGGCAAGAACAGCAATAGCAAAACCCTCTCAGTCTTCATTGAGTAGTTTTTCTCATGTGATGAAGCAGGAGGTGAGAGATTTCTCTCTGAGTCATAGAAGGTCTCATGTTTCGTTCATCTCCAGTTTAAACTAAGTGTTTTAATCTTTTCCAATTTTCTTTCTGCACCAAACAAGCTGAGATGCTTGCTTTCTAGTGGACTAGCTCTTCACAAAGGGGCCTGTTTAAACATCTTAGAAAGAATTGAGCCTATTTTTGTACTTAACGTGCACTGCAAAAAATGCTATTACTTAGATTTTTTTTTTGTTTTGTTCCTAGTCTAAATATCTCTTAAATCAATCATCAAACATGACGATATTTTTTGCTTATCTTGAAAATGCTTCTTGGTTTAAGAATTTTTTGATATTTGGACTAGAAACAAGTTAAAAATCCAAGTAAGAAAAGCATTTGTTTGCAGTGTAATGCTTATTTCTGCTCGTCTCGAATGTTCCCAACAGTCTCACCAACGCTCATCCATTGACTATTGATTTCCCCCAAGCAAAACCTTGCAATGGCTATTTATATACTAGCTGGTATGAGGCTTCATATTAGCTAGGCTAATTGTTCATGGCATTTTTTTTCTCATTAGCTGGCATCAACATGATGCACTTGTTATGTATGCTAATTTGAAATGTGCAATCATATCTGATTTGCTTCAGCAAGGTAATCATTGGCCATTAAGATAAGCAGCAAACAATCAAGACTGCCGAGGCTCCTGCCATGACGGTGCATTTCTTCAGAGTTTCATGGTTTCTTTTATGAGATGAATGTGGTTGCTTACTTTTATTTTGTCCTCCACTCTCCCTGTGCTCTTTCCTGAGATTAATATGTGATGCATTTGCTCGCTCTTTCTCTCCCAGCAGATCAAAAGGGCCTGATGGTTGTGTATGAGTTGCCTTAGCAACCGTGCTGATGACTCTTTCGTTGTTTATGGTCTGTTGCTCAAAGCAACCCAAGATGCCTCCTCACCGCACCTGCAGTTTCTCCCTGAGGCTTCCACTAAAACAACTCGCCTCCCTTGGGTTGTAGGTTGCGAGATACTAGACACGCTATTTCGCTTGCCTATTTACAGATCATAAACTAAAGCAATCATATATGATATTATTGTAAATGTAGTTTTAATGGTGTGTGTGAGTTTACATCATCAACTTTGCCAGTCATGGAAATACTAATATAAACATGTGTTGAGAGTACAAAAGCATTAATTACATAACGAGGCCTATTTGAAGGCAGTTTATAGAAGCTAAAAATGTGCATTTTTTAAACTTTGTTTTTTAAAAGATATTATGTTGTTGGTAGATAATATCTAACCAGCAGGAGTGTTCTTTTCACCAATGGAGCAGTATTTATTACTTTATTTTATTTTTTGGAGTTTTGAATGAATCAGTTGTTTTGAACGAATCATTTGAATTAATGCTTTAAGTGAATCACTCATTAAAATGATAGTTCACCAAAAAATTGACTCACTATTTGCTCTCCCTCAAGTTCCAAACCTGCATGAGGTTTTTTTTTTATTCTGTTTAACACAAAAGATGTTTTGAAGAAAGCTTAAAACACTAATCATTGACTGTTATATTAGGAGAAACAAATTCTATGGAAGTCAATGGTTACAGGTTTGCAGCTTTCTTCAAGAGTAAATGATGACTGAATTTTAATTTTTGGGTGAACTATCCCTTTAAGACAAAGACTTGCTATCACCTGATATTTTTGTCAATTTTGTATGCCTTTTACACCATGCAGATTTCGCATTTTGGATATTTGTATGCAGATGTTTCAAAATGGTCACCATAAATGCCATTCATCCTATAGATCTGACTATGTTCAGTCTGTTTGAAGTTAAAATTCTGATTTCGATTAATCAATTGTTAATATTTGTTAACTAGTAGCTATGCTTTAGTTGTTTGTTGATAAGACTATTTTGGAAAAGTTCTGTCTTTAATTATTCATAGTATAATTATTAATTATTTTAATTACTTTTATTACTATTTTCATTCTGACAGATACTTTTGCCTGCTGCCACATCAACATCTTGTGCACATTTTTGATTGTTCCTCTTCAAGTGTTGCACTTTTATGCCACGTCAAGTGAAAATTAATCTGGCTTTTTAAAACGAGACCCCTGCTGTTTTATTCCACTGTGCTCCATCTAGTTATCTTTTAAATACAAAAACTCCATCTTATATAATCATCCAATCTGGGTCAGGTTGACCGAAAAGTATGAAAAATATGTATGTTTTTTTTCGCATCTGTATTGTATAACCTCAGTAGTGTTTCTGTTCATGGCCCTTCATGTCTTTCAGGCTGTGTATGATGGGAGAACGTCTACTGAATTGCCTGTTCTTGCAGTTGAACCGCTCTTGGCTCTCAGCCCAGCGTGTCTTTGTCTTCATCCTACTTAAACTAATGCAATCCCAAACAATCAAAAGTTTGGCAGCAACCACAAACAAGCAGCTTTTATCTTGCTGACAAGTCAGGCCACGTTTGTCGTCATCAAATAGATGCTCTTGGAATAATAGTCCAGTTTAGTGCAGGAATAGTTAGAGGTTGTGGAGGGTTTTTGAAAATCTGTCTGGAGGCTGTTAAATTAAAGATATGATATTGCAGTTGCAGGACGTACCAGGTTTGCCAGTGTGGTCAAACTTGAAATATTAGTCACCGTTTACACTGTTTATCCTTAAAACCAGTCTATCGCAGCTCTTTAATGACAGTTGGTAATATGAGACTGTTGATTAAGTATGCCTAAGCACTCATTTCTGTTTTAAGTTAAATACATGTTATATATTTTCATCTATCAACATAAATCAGGTTTATCATAGTCAATTAAACTAATATATATATATTTTAAATAGACCTTAAAGGGACAGTGCACCCAAAACATCCACTTGTTCTAAACGTTTGAATAAAATTTTCTTGTGTTCAACACAAAAGAGGATATTTTGAAGAAAGCTGGAAACCTGTAACCATTGACTTCCATAGCATTTGTTTTTCCTACTATGGAAGTCAATGGTTAGAGGTTTTCAGTTTTCTTCAAAATATCTTTGTGTTCAACTGGCAAAAAGATACTTATAAAGGTTTGGAACCACTTGAGGATGAGTAAATAGTGAGATTTATTTTCATTTTTGGGTGAAATAACCCAAACAATCAGCCAGTTGGCAAATAAATATGTGTAATTTATCATTTATTCATTCATTTGTTTTATTTTTGGCTTAGTCCCTTTATTAATCTGCGGTCGCCACAGAAAAATGAACCACCAACTTATCCAGCATATGTTTTACGCAGCGGATGCCCTTCCAGCTGCAACCCATCACTGGGAAACACCCATACACACTCATTCACACTCATACACTACGGACAATTTAGTTTACCCAATTTACCTGTACCAGTTGTCTTTGGACTGTGGGGGAAACCGGAGCTCCCGGACGAAACCCATGCGAACACGGGGAGAACATAAAAACTCCACACAGAAATGTCAATTGACCCAGCCGAGGCTCGAACTAGCGACCTTCTTGCTGTAAGGCGATCGTGCTACCCACTGCGCCACCTCAACGCCCTTTTCTCATTTAACTAAACATAATTAAAACATAAAAAATCCAAAAATAAAAAACATAGAATTATTAAAACTTTTATTTAAAGCTCATTTCTTAAATGTAATTTTATTGAATAGTTTTTCTCTTTTTTTTGTCTGTGTATTCACATTAAGTGAGTACTCTCTCCTCTCCGTATGCACCATACACTTTTTTATCAACACACTATGCTTAAAACATTGTGCAATTGTCAATGTGTGAGGTGATGTGAGTGGGCTTGACAAACCACCTGTAGGACACATTCTCTCCAAAAAAAAAAAAAAAAAGACTCGTCATGGCATTTATATATCGCTGCTCTCTAATGATGTGAAGTAGGGCTGCATGATATTGGAAAGATTTGACATTGCGATATTTAGTTTTTCTGCGATTATATTATTGCGATATGAATACATTTTCACCAGATGCCTTGATAGCTCTATTTGAAAATAAATCATTCATTTAGATTGATTGGGGTGATTTTGTAAGGGTGTGATTATGTATAAAAGAGCAACGAAAAAAGTAAAATAAAGAGTGCTTTATGGTTTTCCCTGGAGTCAAAAAGTATTCAGGTACAGAAATTGAATAATGAAATGTAAAATAACTCTGTATAGTCTTTATTGTATTAATAATTCAGTAAAATTATTCTTCATTAAAGTTACAAATGTAGATTTTTGCTTTAAAATCTCTTGAAATGCTTTTAAAACACATGCAAAAGATAACGTTTCACTCTGATATATTCATACTTTGTAATGACTTCACAAATCTCATGTATTCTCAACTGTTGTGCTGATCAAATATAATCCCAACTCAATATTGCATGTCCTGCGATGTGACTATTGCAGACACACACATTGCCATATCGATGCTGAAACTATATATTGCGCAGCCCTAGTTTGAAGTACTTCTTTACTTGTAAGTCACTTTGGATAAAAGTGTCTGCTAAATGAATAAATGTAAATGTGTGAGTTTCTTTTTTTCTTTCTGATTGGCTAAGATTGAGTTTTTGATTTATTCCAGTCTGCCAGTTTCTTGATTGAAGAGAAATTCATCCAGTGGCACAGCTTCACCTCTTCCCAGCCCCCTCCTCTGTTGTCCTGCTCTGACCTTCTGAACTTTAAAGGTCGAGGGGGAAGGTGCTGAGCTTCAGTCCGGCCTAATCAATAGCCAAAGGCTATTCAGCAGCTTTCAGCAGAGCTTCCTTGAAAAGATGTCTGGGGCCACTGGCGCTGAATCTCTGGGGGCAGCCATCTTTTGGAAGGCAGTGGTCAGGCATGAAATGTCAGAGAGCGGCTATCCTTCGTCTTTGTGCACGTTAAGCCTGATTGATTATCACTTGTGGCAAAGACACAGCCCTGTCCTTTATTTATGCAACTCATACAATGCTGTATCATCACATTGAATGTCTTCCCACTATGTTTTTTGTTGTTGTTGTTGTTGAGTGGCTTGCCTTTGCCTCTGGTTGCATCTGTTTTTAGAGTTGTTTGCTATGGGTTCTGCTTATTTCTGCCACACGCCTTTTTTTGTGGTCAGGGTGTGAGATGTGGTCTTAAAGATTCAAGGGGACACAGACCCATGCTCTTTTTTTTTTTTTTACACTGGTCTGTGCATCTCCTTCTTTCCCCCGAAGCCAGAAACTTTAGACAGAGTTTGTGGTTCCAGCCACGGATGTGTGGGAGTCCCAAAGAAAAGGCCATTTATTGATATCAATCTGAGCACTCTGGTTTCTTTCTCAGCAGTCACACATGGAAAGAATATTATTTGAGTCCTTTTATGAAATTTAAATTAGTGCCGCGTTACAATTCAGTGACCTTTGTAAGCCCTCGCACACTATTAAGACCACCAGAGTATTTTATTGTATAAATGAAGGGATTTTAAAAGTTTGAGATTAAGAGGAGCTTAAAGGAGTTTTTTGTTAATAATTGAAATGGTTCAATTTGGCCTTGCAGAGCCATTCTGTGCAACGGCTAGTTTAAATTATACTTTTAAAAAAGCTATTTTGGAAAAGACAACTCGTAGAATTATAAAATGGAAGAGAAATGTACAGTCGAAGTCAAAATTGTTGGCCCATACTGTGATTTAAAAAATATATTTTATTTATTTTATTTTTTTATTAATTAATAAATTTATTTATTTATTTATAAAAAAAAAATGTTTGTCTTTTTCAAATATTTCCCAAATGATGTTTAACAGAGTAACACATTTCACAGTATTTCCTATAATATTTTTTCTTCTAGAGAAATTCTTTTTTAAATAAAATAAATAACATTTTAAGGTCAATATTATTAGCCCCCTTTAAGCAATATTTTTTTCCACTGTCTACAGAACAAACTATCGTGATTGATAGAATGATTTGCCTAATTACCCTAACTTGCCTAATTGACCTAATTAACCTAGTTAAGCCTTTAAATTGCATCATGCATCATGGCAAAGATAAATGAAATCAGTTATTAGTAATATGTTATTAAAACTATTATGTTTAGAAATGTGTTGAAAAAAATCTTCTTTCCGTTAAAGAGAAATAGGGAAAAAAATATAAATTCAACTGTACATCATGTGGACAGCATTGTTTTTCGCATTGCTGATTAGTTGTTAAATTTCTAAATTTGGTCCTCAGTTTAACTTTTAGAGTTTAATGCAGTTCACACACAGTTCAGTAATATTCAGGAGTAACAACAACCATATTCAGCGATAAATCTCATTAGTGTGAAAAGGAACAAAACTTGTTTGCGTCTTACTGCACTGTGGTGTTCAATTTATTTAGAAACTGCAGTCAAATGTAAGTATGCAGGCTGTAGTATGCAGGCTGTCAAATGTAGACTGAAGTACATTTTCCTATTAATTTTTTTTTGAGAATAACATGTTTTACTAGTGTTTTTTAAAACTATGTCATTTATTTAAATGAATTACTACAAATTCATAGTTTGTTGTGAATTGTAATGTTTATTGGAGATAGCTGAATCATTTTCATTAAGGAATAAACTTCCTTAAGTGATTTGAGATTGTGATATATATA
>CAIGQW010014484.1:1115589-1133898 GCA_903798125.1 Danio choprae | reverse complement strand
TATATATATATATATATATATATATATATATTTTTTTTTTTTTAAATGTTCTTCCAGCTCTAATCTGACAATAAACGTGTAATTGATCTAAAAATAATAATTTCACCTCTTAAGCTTTGCCACTATTTGCGGTATTGAGCATTTTTCTTGTCAACATTTATTTTCATTGCAACTGCAACTTATTAATTTACAGTCCCTCTTCATCTGGACTGGAAAAGCATCTTTTTTGTCTGGTGTTTGAGTGAGCTTCATGCTTGTCCCGCTGAGCAGTGACGTCTGGTGCAGGAAGCGTTTTATCATAAGAGCGATGATAATGGAGCCTGTTGTCTTCTGTAGATCTATTATAAACAGACATTTCCCACTAGAGCAGCATCTTTTGCGGTACGTCTCGTCTCTTCAACCCCCTGTGCTGAGCTGCAGATGCTCCATACATGGATCTGCATGTGGCTGATGATCATTAAACGCCTTTAGAATAGGAACATTTTCTTGATGTGAAACAGTAATGCAGTCTCGACAGTCAATATGGCAGCTATGAAATCAGTAATAGTCATTGTTTTCGTACAACACAATGAAGTATGAATACTTTATTTTGGTGCATTTTATTACAATATGTTCAATAATGATCGCTTGTGAGTAGGGTTGCACAATATATCATTTTAGCATTGATATTGCGATGTGTATATCACATAGTCACATCGCAGGGTTATGATATTATAGTTGAACAGGAACCACAGTTCAAACAATACATGATTTGTTGAGTCAAATTTTAACCACAAATTGATCAATTAGTTTATTATCTGCATGTGTTTTTAAGGCATGTTACTGTGTGAGCATTTTAAGCCACTTGAAATAATTGAGGCACAAGAAAAGTTTGTAACTTTAAGAAAGATTCATTTTATTTTTGTGCATATACGACGAAGATACACTATACAGTGTTATTTTACATTTGATTATTTAATTTGTCCGCGAATCCTGCTAGACTCCCAGACAACCATTAATTATGGTTTATTTCATTTGGATCTTTGCACTATTGTATTTATCAACGCTTGTGATTGGTTTATTATATTTTATGCAGATGCACTCTCCTACAAAACCATCTAATTTAATGAGATGAATTCTAATCACAATATGTATCGCAGAAAAATAAAACATCGCAATGTCAGTTTTTTCCAATATCGTGCAGCCCTATGTGAGGTCAATAAGTAGAAAGTAGGTGGCCATATTTGATGACATGAGTGATTGCATTGGTAAAGCAACATGATTTAATGGGTTTTTAACTACCTCTTGATGTAGTGAAAAGTTGACAAGGTCATGATAGATGAAAATTCAACGTATTACCATGTGAAACGGGCCTTGGGTACATTTAGAAAATTACTTTTGCTGCTTGTTCAAGCAACTTATTTAAAATGAGCTGAATTAACACAATTCCTGAGTTTTTAATTTAATAAACTTAATTGTTTTATGTTCAGTCCACTTAAATTTGTAAAAATAGTTAACTTAATCAATTTGTGTTGTTAATCAACCAGATATGTCTGTTCAATTCAATTAATAATATTTCCTAAATATTGAAGTTATATATTGATTTATTTGCTTTCAGAATAGCTAAAAGGCCTCACTAAATAAACTCAGCACGGGATAGTAAAAAGAAATGTTTGCCTGCAAATGTTTTTTTTTTATTAAACAATTAATTACATACAAAAGACAACAAAGGGAATATAAAGGACTTTTTTGTCACAGTCCAATCATATAATTGATCTGAAATAATTAATATTTGGCTTGTAAGATGACTTATGGGAATGAATCATACTTAATTTAAATGTCATTGTTGCTTGTGAATCAGATATGCTAATTGGACACCTTATTATACTTTTTAAAGATGTATTAAGCTATAAAACTACATTTTATGGCTCATTTTTTGTCCTATTATATTTTCTGCGTTCACTTATAATGAACAAAAGTGACTTTATTAATATAGAAAGGATGTTTCTAAATTTGTTAAAAAAGTATATGGATGAAATAATGTTGATTCAGTGCAAAAATACATTTATGTGAAAATGAAATTACATATAAACAAATACAAATGAATAATCTGACTATTTTAATATGTTGTCAAATAAATCTTTTTGGGAATATTTCTGACAATATTTGTTGCTATTTAAACTACCTGTTACTCTAAATTAAGTGTGTGTCTTTGGTAAATCTTGGAAAAATAATGATCTTCTGTGAAAACTGAAAAACTGTACACATTCTAATGTAAAAACAACATTTAAAGTTGCAGTACACCATTATTAATTTGATCTTTAAAAACCCCTTCTTGTCTTTGAAACTTTATAAATTGAATAAATCTAAGATAATTATGTTCGTTCATTCCTAAGGAGCATTTCATTCGATTGTTTCCAAAGCTGTTTCTCCCTCGGCTATTTCCTTTCTCACTGGAGTTGTAACAGCCTCCGGCTTTGACAGCTGTGACTATGGACATCCTGTGGTCATCCCCTTGAATTATTCATCCATTTTTACATCATTTTTCATCTCACACGTTACCAAAAACGCCCTCTCCAAAGCAGTGATGAATCAGCAAGCGGGGAGTTTTCTAAGGTCACACAGACACCAGTCTCCATTGTGTTAATCAGGTTATCCCATCTACATTTCTGCTGATTTTCATGTAAATCTACCCCCAGTGCTCTGGCTCAGCACAGACTGCACAAAGCAGCAAGGTAGTGTGCATTACATGGAAACATTTTTCTTTTTTTAAAGCATGATAGGGCTGTGCAGGTCTATGTTTTTCAGGTTGGGCTGGAAAAGGAGCACGCTCGCTTTGACGTGTCTCCCAGAAGACCTGGTTCAGTTTTTATAATGGCTTGAAGTAACAGGGCTGACAGCGAGGTTGAGCATTGCTCTGCTTAAAAGAACAGTTACTCAAGGACACCGGCAGCTCGTACTGAAAATAGACCATACTTGACACTATGAACACTGAAGTGTTTTTGCACTCGCTTGTATCCACGCTGTTCTTTTTTAACCAGAAGAGAAGCACTCGAGCAAGAGTGAGATTGAGATGCGGTGCATGTTTTTATTTAATTTATTTTTTTGCATTAGATGCTCTGACATTGCCAGCAGAGAAGTGCTCCTTCATTTCAAGAATGCAGTTTATGATAAATCTTCATTAGTCTAATTGCGTAATGCACCGCCTGAAACATATTAGCACTAACCGAATTAGCTAGCTTAGATGAGAGGTTTAAAATGCTCTAGGATGGTGATTATTGCAGTTAAAGAGAAAAATGTGTTTATCCACTGTATCGAAGCTCAGGAGGCCCTATAGATTTAGTCTAAATTTATAGCTAGCTGCCTAGTAAGTCAAATGCACATCTTAACTCAAATGCAGTCTTATAAGTGAGAGGAACATTTTTTTTCATTGAGTAAATCATACAATTAAAGGGAAAGTTCACCCCAAAAATGAAAATTCTGTCATTTACTCATCCTTCGCTTGTTCCAGTCCTATTTGAACTTCTTTCTTCTGTTGAACACAAAGACAGCTATACTGAAGAATGTTGGGGGGAAAAAACAGCCATTGTCTATCATAGTTTTTTTTTAAATGGCTTTTTTCCCCATATCATTCTTCAGGATATCTTGTTTTGTGTTCAACAGAAGTTGAAATTGATACAAGTTTAGATTAGAACCACTTAAATGTGAGTGAATGATGAGGAAATTTTCATTTTTGAGTGAACTATGCCCTTAATTATCCAAAAATGGCATGCAACACATTGGATTAAAATGTAAATGTGCTTGTTGAAAAACATTAATAGTTTGAAAAATATTTTATTTGCTACTTCAGAAATTATTTTTACAGAGTGCTTTAAACTAATTGGATTTCTTAAAATCAAAAAAAGAAAAAAAAAGCTAACTTTTATTTTTATTTTGTTTTATAATTTTTTGAGTTTGGATGAGTAAACTAAACCTATATTTGTCCCTTACAAAAATGAACAATGGCTTTATTATTGTTAAAAAAAAAACATGTTTTTTTTTTTAATAACCATGGCTTTACTGCAAATACCATAGCTAAACTATGGCTGGTAGTGTAGCTAAATAGTGGTCAGTTTATTCAGTGTATCTGAAAATAAAATACTTTCATCACTAATAATTGCCAAAAATGCCTTTATTATTTTTATGTGATACTGCCTCTACTAAAGCTTTAGAACAAAAATGTAATTATTGAATAATATTTAGGAACTCCCTATGCTCTATTTGTTGACGCACTACCCACCAGGTTATCAGTGCCGACTAAATGCCCATTTCTAACAGACAAAACTTTTAATATTAATAATTACATGTCTAATATTCTAATAATTCTAATATTACAATAATTAATAATTACATGTGCTACACTACCAAATCAGGTATTGGTGATACTGCTGTCAAACCCTGAAGAAACAATGGAAGTGTCACTTTGCACAGTTGAGCTTTAGTGATTTCTCCGATAAACTGTTTACAGGGCCATCGTGTCGGACCATTTAATCAGCGTGACCTGTGGTTCTGTTGCCCCGCTGGAGGGGGGTGATTTGTTATGCTTAATGGGTTGTCATTGAGGTGATGTATGGTCAGCTGGCCCAGATGCACACGCATGATGCAAGAGAATATATTTTTTGGGGTTTGGACTGCTGATAAATGACCCTGTTTGGCTCTCACCTGCGAATGTGTTCTTGAGGGGACATGACAGGCGGCTCGGTCTCAATTCTGTCCCACTAAAAGATTCCTCTGTGAAAACTGTAACAGCAACTGACGGGTTAGCTATTATGTTTCTGAGAATGTCCTCTAGAGCAGAGTTGATTGATTTTGTATGTAAGGAGGATCCATGTAAAGCAAAAAACTGAAGAGGCAAGGGACAGAGAATGAGAGAAAAGCGCTGTATGCCCGAGGGGATTCTTTTCTAGAGATAAGAGGATGTGGGCTTTTTCAGCTTCTGCCGTATTGCCTTCCACTATAATTACCTGGGAATCTGGATGTAAATGATGATCATGTTTTCCTCTGCCGAGAGAAAATATTCAGTCCTTAAAGACTTCTGTTTTATTGTGTTTTTGACTGTGAGATTAATTATAAATAGTGCATGGCGATATAACAACATTATCATATATAAGATGAGATGTCAAATAAATTTACAATAGTCATTATATGCAAAGGAAACATGTATGCAAATTAAATGTCTACATTAGGGTTTCAGATAACTTTGAAAAATAAAATGACGAAATATGGAAGAAATAAGGCTAAATTGACATTCAGTTTAATGGTCCAGACTTGGATTTTACCATTGAATATTTAAATAAACATATAAAATAACAAGCTAAAGGGGTAGTTCATCCCAGAAAAATCTGTCTTTGTTTGCTCATTCTTCACTCGTTCCAAACCTGTTTGACGGTTTTTATTCTGTTAAAACATTTTTAATAAATACGAAAACCTGTAACCATTGACCTCCATAGTATTTGTTTATTTTGTATAAGTTTTCAGCTTTCTTAAAAATGTCTTCTTTAATGTTCAACAGAATAAATAAATGGAGTTGAAACCACTTGAAGGGTAAGTAAATAGTGAGAAAAAGTTTTTGGGTCAACTATCCCTTTAAGAGTAAGAAAGCATATTTGTGTTCTTGGATAGTACAAACAAGCTCTTGTACTGTATATTAAAAGGACCTCTCTCATTATTTTGTTTAAGTATAATAAAAATAACCAGGGGATCTTTGCCCTGAATTTGGAGTGTATTAGAGGTGGTGTTACAGAAAGTACATTTATTGCTCCAAAATGTTTGATAATTTTACTGAAGTTACAAAAAGATGTGTCATTCATTAATATGACAACAGTGACAAAACAAACAAAAAAAACATTAAGTGAATATTTGTGATCAACTGTATTAAATAGGGCTGCACGATATTGAAAAAATCTGACATTGTGATATTTAGATTTTCTGCAATAAATATTGCGATATGAATACAACTTCAGCATATGGCTTGAATAGCTCTGTTTGAAAAGAAATCATTGATTTAGATTGATTGGGGTGATTTTATGAAGGTGTAAATCATGTATATAAAAAAATACACAAATTGCAAGCAAAATCATTACAATAGAGCAATGGAAAAAAGTCAAATAAACAGTGCTTTATGGTTTTCTGGAGAGTCAAACAGTATTCAGGTGCAGAAATACATTGTATTAATTCAGTAAAATAATTCTTCATTAAAGTTACAAATGTACTTTTTTGGTGCCCAAATGCATTAAACTTTCTTGAAATGCCTTTAAAACACATGCAAATGCTAAGGTTTCACTCTGTTATGGTTATACTTTGCAATGACTTTACAAATATGTATTCTCAACTGTTGTGCTGATTAAGTATGATCCCAACTCAACATTGCATATCCTGCGATGTGACTATTGTGGACACACATTGCGATATCGATATATTGTGCAGTTCTAGTACTAATCTAGCTCATTGTTTGATATTGTTGGGCTGTTTTAGCCTTCAGTATAAAGTAAACTGAAGTAGACGTTTCGTCATTCATGTAGTGACTTAGTCTAAAATCTACTTTTTGTTTTTAAGTGAACGAACCAAAGCAGGAATGAACTTAAATCCTGCATCAATATAGCAGACGGATGGAAACATAACCTCAGTCTGATTCGAGCCTGCGTCTCCCACATGTGTCTGGAACGCACATTAACTGCTGGCTTGTTTTGCATTACTCAAGCATTGTTCATGTTGCATTGTTTTGAGTTTAATTACGACTAACAAAGGAGACCACACAGAAACAAACTTGAGCATGATTTAAGGACGAGATTTATGTCAGATTTCCTTCAGTATAATAGTTATAATAGGTTTGTTTTATAGCTTGTCAGGTTTTTGTTGTTTTGCGTGTGTGTTTATGTGAGAGAGATGGAACACACTGGTTCGCGGATCGTATCTGTCATCTGCTTGTCCAGTGGAGATGTTTGTGGTCCCAGCTGTTCCTTTGAGATAAGAAGCTTCATTCACATTTACCCAGACTTTGTATAAAGCCCTGACCCATATCTTCAGATCCCAGCATCTTTATGTAAGATATACAATTTTTTGGGGGACTTTTGTGTACTTTTTGGGACTTTTGTTTGTGTATATGTAAGGGGATTGACATTACAGTAGGCACAATAGGAGCTGAGGATAGATCTTGTTTCACAGATGATTAATATAGTTTTTGATTAGCCAATAAATGCGTCAATGTTTTGCGAATAATTGTTACATTTTCGGGTCTTTAGCAGCCCAGATGTATATATCAAGCATGGATGAATCTCAAACTGCTGCAATACATAAAACACTTCAGATTTTTAATTGACCAGTTAAAAAAAGAATACAATTAATTAATTTTTTTACATTCTGGAACTTTAATTGCACCATTACTGTCATTGTCAGAGTACACTTCTTCCTCAATACATTCAGTGTTCAGCTCATATTCACAGTCTCAACCATATTCTCAAAAATCAGCTAAAGTCCATCAAATGACAGTGACATTTATATTTGATTTGTGTAGAGATTGAGATTTTTCTGCAGCAAAACCATTCAAGTGATTTGATGATTTTTTTTTAAATGTCTGCGATTATTGTGATTAAAACATCATTTCCACCTTATGAAATAAAAGTGAATTGCAGATATGGTGTCATTAGATATTTAATGATTATTGAACTAGTAAATATCTGCACACTAATACATACCATGTGTCGCATATGGCCCTTTGCATTTTTTTAAACCAAAAATTCATTACTAAATTGTTATATTTGTTTGTAATGAATACATTAAGGATTATTAACGTTGCTGAAAACCTGACTCATGTGTTTAAAGGATTAGTTCACTCACAAATTTAAATTCTGTTATAAAATTTGCACAAATGAAGATATTTTAGATGAAATCCGACATATCTCTTAAAGACAGCAATGGTCAGAGTCCAGAAATGGAACCAAAAACATTATCAAAACATTCTATGTGACTTCAGTGGTATAACTCTAATCATATGAAGCTCAGAGAACATTTTTGTGTGGCAAAAAAATCCTGTGAAAACAACTTTGTTTGCAAATGTTTTATCGTCCTAGTTAGGTTGTCAGGGTGCATATTTACAGTGGACAGTACGACCTATTGCCATTAAAGTCAGCAGCACAACACTCAAACCTGTAGAAGGCACACTGGGACCTAATGAGCTTTAAGAGACGACTTAGGCAAACAAAGTCATTTTAAGTGTTTATTTGGTTCATGAAAGTGTTTTTGGAGCTTCGTATTGTTACAGTTGAACCACTACAAGTCACACGGAATATTAGCCTCTGAACATCTCACGATCCTTGTTGTGTATAGAGGGTCAGCTCTCTGTTTTAATTTAAAACATCTTAATTTGTGTTCTGAAGATGAACGAAGGTCATTGATTGGAACGAGATGAGGTAATAAATAGCATAATTTTCCTTGTTGGGTGAACTAACCCCTTAAGGACTAGTGGTATGCATTTTTTATTGTACAGAGATTTGTTTTTGTGTTTGTTTACTTGGGGTTTTGTGATGTTAGACTATATTATGTGGTTGTCTCAGTATGTGGCCTAATTAAGATCAACCAGTGTCCTTCCAGGTTCTCACCTTTTGACCTTTATAGATGTTATCTGTTCTTCCTGTTTAAGTATAAACCACTTCAGTACGAAGACATCCCAAATAATTGGTTGTTTAAAATGCAGCGCGGTAAAGCCGTAGCACATTGGAATACATTTTAACTTTCATTTCTCTCTCGTGTATAAATAGCATATATCTTCAATAAAAAATTCTTCTCTTAGGTCATGACATCATATTAAGCACCACATGAATTTTGTTTGTGACTTTTACATTCACACTTTGTAAGGTTTTGTTGTAATGGAAGTGCCATTATGTCTGCTAAGGTCTGAAAAAGATCATATCAGTGGGAGAATAACTGGAACAAATGTGACGTAATGCTAAACGGCAACGACAACATAATGCATGACATGTCAATAGTACATCTGCTCCATCCCTGGGTAAAATATAGGCAGGGTCAAATAGTCAATGGCACTCCTCTAGCTTTTCTTTTGGGGATTTAAGCAGGTAGATAAAAGACTTCCTGTTTAAGTGAATGAAGAGCTTGAGCTAATTCTTTATTCCAACCAGGATCAGAAATGAATTGGTTTGGTGCTAAAATACCACTAAATTAAACAAACAAAAATACCCCTCAAATTTAAGAAAAACACCTTGCATAATTAAAAAAAAAAAGTTTTGCATGCAAACAACAAATGACAGTGCCGTCCCCATTTAAAATAGTTAAAAAATAAGCACTACTGATGTGTAATGATTAATTAGTTACAAAATAAGGTTACATGTCTTATGTGTAACCATATTTTTAATGACAATACTATATTGCTTTTTTGAGGAAGTTTACATTTTTATACTACACTACCTGACAAAAGTCTTGTCGCCTATCCAAGTTTTAGGAACAACAAATAATAACTTGACTCCTAGTTGATCATTTGGTATCGGAAGCTTATATAAAAGGCAAAGGCCTCTCCATAGTTCAAAATAAAATATGATCATGCCTTGATTTTTAGTTATTTAATTAGGACAGTAAGGTCTGACTTTGCTTAGACAAAAGTCTTGTCACTTAACAGAAATAACATACAATATAGAATATAAAGTCATTGGAAAGTGGAAAAAGAATCAATATTGTGTATGACTCCCATGAGCTTGGATGACTGCATCCATACATCTCTGCAATGACTCTTGCAGAACTCCCAGAGTTCATCAAGATTCTTTGGATTTATCTTCAACACTTCCTCCTTCATCTTAACCTAGACCTGCTCAATAATGTTCATGTCTGGTGACTGGGCTGGCCAATCCTGGAGCACCTTGACCTTCTTTGCGTTTAGGAACATTGATGAGGAGGCTGAAGTATGAGAAGGAGCGCTATCCTGCTGAAGAATTTGCCCTTTCCAGTGGTTTGTAATGTAATGGACAGCACAAATGTCTTGATACCTCAGGCTGTTGATGTTGCCATCTACTCTACAGATTTCTTGCACGCCCCCATACTGAATGTAACCTCGAACCATGATTTTTCCTTCACCAAACTTGACTGATTTCCGTGAAAATCTTTGGTCCATGCGGGTTCCAATAGGTCTTCTGCAGTATTTATGATGATTGGCATGCAGTTCAACAGATGATTTATCAGAGAAATCTACTTTCTGCCACTTTTCCAAATGATCATCTAGAAGTCAAGTTATCACTTGTTGCTCTTACAACTAGGATCATTGACAAGACTTTTGAAAGGTAGTGTACCATATAGGTCAACCCATTGGCTTGGCTTGGAGTTCATTATCGCATACAGAAAAAAGGGATAAACCCAGACGTATGACTGTACACAAGACACAGCAGGATAACACATGTGTGCCCAAAAGACAAATTACACAATGAGGCCCATCATAAAGTTCAGATGAACAATACAACTGAAATACCACACGGCCACATGGCAGACATTACCCAACTCTACTCATCCAAAACTATATCCTAGATTAGTTAAAGACATCCCATTCCCAACACCCCCTTTCCTGTGAAAAACAAACAGCACCTCTTCTAAAGCAAAGGTCTTTTCAACCAAAGAAGTCCAAGGAGAGTAACCTTAGAAGGACAACGTTTGCATTCAAGTCCAAGCCTGTTGCGCTAGAATATCTGTCATGGTATGTTAGCTCTGGGGGAGAAAGATTCACCGTAACAAAGACCTAATTAGAGGTAAAATGAGAGAGTCTCAAGTCCTCGGGGTAGGAGATAGTAGCCGGTGTGAATCCAGAGCTTCTAATTGTAGTGCTTTTGTGAAGTTTGCTGTGGGAAAATTGAGAGAGAGCAAAGTCAAAGTACAAAGATCTGTGCAAGTTCATTGGCTCAGTATGACAGGCTGTCAAGAAGGAAACGTCAACCTGCCTTGGGAATTAGTAGTTTGTAAAATAAATGTTATTAAGAGTGATATGTGTTTTTTTTATTATTAAATGTGTTCGTGTTTTTAATGTCAAAGATTTAAATTTGACATAGTCACAATGTTATCAATATAAATGTATCATCATTAACAAAAGCTGTATTTACACTGAAAAGCTGGAACAAAG
This sequence comes from Danio choprae, assembly GCA_903798125.1. Lineage (NCBI taxonomy): Eukaryota > Metazoa > Chordata > Actinopteri > Cypriniformes > Danionidae > Danio > Danio choprae. The sequence goes on along the minus strand of CAIGQW010014484.1, from coordinate 1,122,770 downwards.
CTCCACCTGACATTTGTGTTTATTTTTTTTTTTTACAATCATTTTCATCATCTTTTTGATCAATATTATAGTTTTCTGCACATTACATTCCATTCATTATGGACATGACAATCACTTATGCCATTGGTTTCATTATAAGCTGTAGGTTCTGAAGCAAGAACTGTAACATAATTTACAAACATATCTCCTGTTATTACAGTACAGTACAATTTGGTACATGTCACCCTGATCAGGCTTGCATTTCCTTTGCTAATAGTACTCTTAATTGGTAGACACAGCGTATGACAAAGTTGCAATCTTGCTCAAAGAAAATTCATACAGAAATTCATACAGGCTGTTTACATATTGTGTCTTTTGCATGCTCAGGTCATTATTTTAAAAGTAAATATGTGACAAGCACAAATAGAAAGACACAACATGTGAACAGCTCCGTAAACAATGCGTCCTGCCACTATTTTATCACTGAATGTCATGTTTTGGTTGTGTGTTCAAAAATGGTGCTTTCTGGATTGTCGTTTCCCTGGCTTGTTTCATGCGCAAATAACGATTCTATATAAACCAGATTCAGCGTTCTGCAGTGAGTCCACATCCACCCTTTTGTTACCGTACTGTTGTGCTGGGCCCCTTACGATAGGGTCCCAAGAAAGTGGTATGGTACGATTTACTACTTTGGTATTTCTGACTGTGGAAACGAAAGTGCATACCTTACTGTACTGGACCAAACTGGTCTGCTTTATTGTAAATTTATATAACTATTTAGTCTACACTCCCTCACAGCAAGAAGGTCGCTGGTTCGAGTCCCGGCTGGGCAAGTTGGCATTTCTCTGTGGAGTTTGCATGTTCTCCCCCGGTTCGCGTGGGTTTCTTCCGGGTGCTCCGGTTTCCCTTCACAGTCCAAAGACATGCAGTATAGGTGAATTAAATGAACTAAATTGGCAGTAGTGCATGAGTGTGTGTGTGAATGAGAGAGTGTATGGGTGTTCCCTAGTGCTGGTTGCGGCTGGAAGGGCATAAGAGTAGTTGGCGGTTCATTCCACTGTGGTGACCCCTGATAAATCAGGAACTAAGCCGAAAGAGAATGAATGAATGAATGAATGAATGAATGATTGTTTAGTCTATAGGCATGCACAGTACTTGAGGACTTTTGAAGTACTTGACAACAAAAACAGCAATGGTAGTCTATAGGATGGGTTTGTATGTGTGTGAATGCTTTTGCGGTTACATTCCCACCTACTGGTCTGGCATGCATAACACAGCGTTTTTAATCATATTTGTGGATCTGTGTCAATATATTAATATAAACAGTAGGACATGGCATGGCATTTTCTGAAATGTTTCATCCATTAACCATAATGCGGCAATCATAGTTTTCTTAGAGAAATCATTCAGTGCCATGGCAAAAGAATACTGCAATCAAACAGTAGAAAGATTTCAGTCAAACAAGAGAGAAAGCGTCTATCCTAAAGCACACGATTGCTCTTAATTAAGTCACTTAGACGTTCTTAGGCATAGATTACTCTAATCTGTCAGTGTTTTTCATACAATAGGATGCCTGCTCATTACATTAAACGCACATGTCATGAGTGGGGTCCAGCGGGAGCGCTCATGGTGTTATGAAGATGGACCAGGTAATAAAACCTATAATAAGTGAGATTCATGGCTTTTATTACAGAGCAGCTTTGGCAAAACCATTAGTTTGGCAGCATGGCACTTTTGACCTGTCCTGCGAGCCTTTATCTGATTAGCGACAGTTGGCCTTTTAGTAGTAAATGGCACATGGACAGATTGGGTTTAGTGATTGCTGGTGTTATTTATTACCTTAGTAAAGCAGCGCAAGACCAGGTTAAGTGAAAGAGTTAGTCATGAGGCAGACAAAGACTTGATAAAACTGTCCAATCAGTGTGGAGAGTAAAAGGATGTCATTTTCTGCTGGTTGGAAATAGTTGCTCTGCTTTGCAAGAATGACCCATAACAAAGTCATATTGGCTAAATGTAATTGCAAGATCTACTTGGCAGCAAGGTGCTTGCATTTAATGGTAATATTTAAAACGTACAATAACAGTAAATCAGTACTTTATTCATATGTTATACCATTTCAAAAATGTTGTACAAGGTGCCTTCTTTGTCTTTAATACCCTGTACACCTTTTGACTTATGTACTACCATGTTATTTCAGTAAATTTTGTTTTGATATTGGTTATACAATTTGCAAGGTAGTATAATGGTATTGTTTTGGTTTTACTGTGGCTCTGAAACCTGAAATCCCTTGTCCTGTCAGCTGTGAGGTCCGCTGGTGTGAGTGTCAGGGTTGTCAGGTCTGCTCTCCTCTGTGGTTTCTCTCATACAGGAGGCCTGAAGCCCGGCGAGGACTGCTAATGTTTACTGACCGAACGGCCCCTTTGTTTGCTCTGCAGTGGAGTAGTGTGACAGGCTAAACCTACTGTGACCTGTCAGCAGAACCCTGACCACGTGACCCTTAACACAGCTCTTAGCTAAACCTATGGAGAAAACACTCTCGTTCTCACTGGCAGAAAGTGGATGCTCTGCAGTGCGCATCTTGACAAGTTTTAGGAGCATTCTGTCCATTATTGTTATTTTTTTGTCCTTTCCATGTCTACATTAGTGATGAACAATTAATCATTTTTATTTCTAGGACTAGAAATGGCTTTTAAATGTATTGATCAGTGTTGGATAAATGTATTGGTTTATGTTGTGTATTTAATTATTCATGATTATATCGTAACATTTAGATTTACCTTTCCATCATCTAGTAGTCACATAAAGTCATAAAAAAGCAGTGGCAATCTATTAATCTGAATTTGATGGAATATGTATATCGAATCTCAAAATTAATATCTGTTTTGTACTGTGTATTGTAATGTTTTGAATAAAATTTTTTTTTTTTAGTGTTTTAAACATTCATTCATTCATTCATTCATTCATTCATTTTCATTTCGGCTTAGTCCCTTTATTAATCTGGGGTCGCCACAGCGGAATGAACCGCCAACTTATCCAGCATATCTTTTATGCAGCGGATGCCCTTCCAGCCGCAACCCATCTCTGGGAAACATCCATACACACCCATTCACACTCATACACCACGGACAATTTAGCTTACCCAATTTACCTATATCGCATGTCTTTGGATTTGTGGGGGAAACCGGAGCACCCAGAGGAAACCCACACCAACACAGGGAGAACATGCAAACTCCACACAGAAACGCCAACTGACCCAGCCGAGGCTCTAACCAGCGACCTTCTTGCTGTGAGGCGAACGTGCTATCCACTGCGCCACCGTGAGGCTGTTTTAAATATGCAAAAAATTTATTATTTTTAATATTATAATTGTTTTACCTACTGTATACTTTAACGGGACCTATTCGGCAAAGATCGCTTTCATAACGGGTTTAAACACAGTTGTGTGGCAACAGTTTGTGAATATAACTAACTTCTAATAGTAAAAATGTAACTTTTTATAATCACACTTTATAGAAACAGTCTGCAAAAACACTTTGATTGGCATTCTCCCATTGTGCATGTAATCAGAGGGGGAAAGCCCCACCCATTAGTGACGTTCTCTCCCTAATTGGCATAGGATGTTAGTCTTGTTTTTGAATCTCCCACTATGCTGACACGTAGGCTTCGCCCTCTCTTGAAAAGAGCACAGTCTTATTTGAATTTAAGGTGACAGTCACCAAAATGGCACAATTACAATCAAAGCCTAAAAGGGGCAGTTTCAAAGAGTTATAAAACATTATTTGTTTAATATTTTGAGTACACACTTAATACTCAAAATATTATATCAGAGACTTATTTTACATCCTGTCAAAAGGGGCATAACTGGTCCCCTTTAATACTGTGAGGCTTAATTTCACTAAAAGTGACTTTAGTTTAAAAATGTTTTGTGAAACAGTGTCGAATTTTAATAGTATCTATTTTGTTCTATCTATTATAATGTTTCTCATCAGGATCGCCTTTAGTTCAAGTTTTCATCTTTTTTTTCAATGGGTTTCAGTATATTAACAGATGGCAGAAAGCACATAAGTCGTCTGATGAAAGATGGACTTCTGCAGGTGTGTCCTTCTGCACAACATAAGAGTGTGCAGATGTGTTTAGACTGAACCAGTGTCGTCCAGGTGTTTGTGTGTGGTCCATGAGGCCCCCGTCAGGGTTCTCTTCTGGGCCCCCCAAGCTCTGAATACCCTTGAATAGAGTCTTCACTTCAAACACCACACTGCAGGCCATTTGGAGTCGCTGCTGCATTTTTACAGCCATCGCTAAAGTTCAGAAGATTCATTTGTCATATTTGACATGAGCCGTTTGTGTGATCTTGGGTTACAAGAAGGTATGCAGCATCAGAGGTAAACATGATGTAGTGTTTGTAATGCCTATTGACCTCTTAGATGTGGGGAAAAGCCCTGTCTAATTACAGGCATTCCTCATTTTTCCAAGGGTTCAAAAATGACATGTCCTGGCAGGTCCTTCAAACTGTTAATATAGGCTATGTTTATGTTGGTGGGTTTTCATTTTAAAACGCACAAGTTTTGCAATGGTTACGTTTGCCATCAACACTACACTTCAAAAAATGACGTTTGGAGTTTGTTCAAACTACTTATTTGAAATGAGCTGCAGCAACACAGTTGTTTTGTAATTGTAATCGTTTTATGTCCAATCCTCCTTAAACTTGTAACAACTAATGATGCGGAGCCGATTTGTGAATCACAGCACATTATGTTAGCTGACCAATCAGAGTCTCTTGAGGAGCTAGTAGGAAATATGACATCGTTTTCATGTTAGCTGAGTAGCTGTATATAATCTAAGTAAGATATATGAAAAAATAATGTGATTTTTGTAAATTTGTTATAGTAAATGATACCATATGCAATTTTGTCATTATATAGTTACTTATGTTTAAAAATATATATTGTTCTGTTCTGAATGTAGCTATCATTTAAGGTCTGTGTGAACCGGAAGTGGATTTTCAAACTTTACAACTGAAACAAAACATTAAGTTGGGGGCGGGGTTTTATTTTTGCGCTCCTCCTCTCATCCTTCACCTGCAGCAAACTAATGGTTAGAAGGGCGTGGCTAAGCATATTCCGGCCATGCTGTCAAACTGACATCATCAGAGAAATAATGATTAAACCAAAACAAATATTTTTTTAATTCATTCAAATTAATATGTATGTCAAAGTCTGCGTGAACCGAAAGTTACTGAGACTTTTATTTCAGTATATGATGTACTTCCACCTGAAACGGAATATTGAGTACTTGGGCAGGGCTTTATTTTGCTCATCATTGCTTCATAGCAATCTAACAGTTAGAGAGGGTATTAATATATAGTTGTTATGGAAGCCCTAAGGTTGATGTCAAAAGAAGGACCGTCACCTCAAATTCGCAAGCAAATGGTGAGACTTGGATTAAAGATTACCAAAAGCAACAAATGTTTTGAGTTAATTAACTTGCTTTAACTAAAAGAATAACACTGAGCTAGTTAAATAAGCTTTAAAAGATTTTTAAGAAGTTGTAATGCAAACTCTGTGCAATTTAATAGTTGTTTATAACAAATGCTGTGATTATTTTGTGTTTTATATAATAGGCTGCTGTTTTGTACTATTATTTTTGAGCTACTTTTAGCTTCTGACATGCTTTTTGAGATGTAAAATGTGTAAATGATATCTTTTCTAAAACTTGGTGCAAACGGCAGTATACACAAGGATCATTTCCATGTTAAAATTCGGTGTTAAAATGAAAACACACAAGTGTAAATGGATCCTTAGATGTCAGGAAAAACCCCATCTAATTACAGGCGTTCCGCGCGTTTCCAAGGGTACAAATATGGCATGTCCTGGCAGCTCCTTCAAACAGTTAATATAGTTTTTGGAAGGGAGAGCGGATGAAACGTTATCCTCCAACTTGTCTTTTAGGCTCTTCTCACTGGCATTTCCTATACAAAAGAACAAAGTGAGCCTAAGGAGCAAACAGTGTCGTCTTGCACCATAGTAGTACTTTCTTTTAGGGGGGAAAAGAAAGAAGTGTGAGGGAGAGAGTGGTGTTTTTGCAGAATGAAACTGAAGTCTGAATGCATGTATTGAGTTTCTTGTTTCTGGAGGGCAGATGGAGCAGCTGGGGCGCCCTGCGTGTGAATCGCTCAAAGAAGCTCGCTATGGTTGTACATTCATGCACCTGATGTAAGACTTTCTGTATCTCTCTTTGTTGGTGTTTGAGCCTTTGAGACCATCTACAAATCTCTTAGCCTTATTGTTTGCTATGAAATGCAGTTTTGCGTTGTTTTATTTGGCCATCTTGTGAAATTCAGGGTCGGCACAGTGAAGTGAACTGCCAACTTATCCAGCATATGTTTTACACAGCAGATGCCCTTCCGGCTGCAACCCAGTTCTGGGAAACATCCATACACACTAATTCACACACATACACTACGGCCAATTTAGTTTATTCAATTCACCTATACCGCATGTCTTTGAACTGTGGGGGAAACCGGAGCACCCAGAGGAAACCCACTCCAACACGGGGAGAACATGCAAACTCCACACAGAAATGCCAACTCACCCAGCTGGGACTCGAATCAGCGACTTTCTTGCTGTGAGGCGACAGTGCTAACCACTGAGCAACTATGTCGCCCCTAATTATATTATAAATATAAAATTATGAATTTATGTACTGTATAAATCAAGTTTACATACATATCATACACATACACAATTAGCAAGGAAAAAATAAACACAAAACCACTGAAATTATAAGCTGATAAAACAACAATAAAAGCTTATTAAAAATATGAACCAAGCTGTAATAAGATCTGATTAACCCTCATTTAAACTAGCTGATTTTTGGGATGGAAAAGTGTGACGTGTAATTGGCTGCCATGTCTTTCATGAATCTAGCTCAAACAGATATCAGACTGCAGCTGAATAAACAATCTTCTCCATCAGAACATAATTATCAATCTCACATTTCTGCTGCTCCACTTCTTTGTTTAGATTGGATGTGAATGATGACTCTCATGGGCTTCTACTGGATTTGGCCCATCCAATGTTTTGGGGACGTCCTATAGAAGCCACCTGAAAAGCCTGTGGGTGTTTGTGGCTCACATTGATAACTTTTGGGTTCATTTATTAGTAATTTGTACTTTAAGTTTTTTCACACACACACACACACAC
>CAIGQW010014484.1:1086152-1110589 GCA_903798125.1 Danio choprae | reverse complement strand
TTACAATACAATGCTTGACTACTTTTAGTACTAAATACTTTTAGAACATCTAGTTATTTTGTAGCCTATCAAAGTGGACTGCGTGGCTCTGATATGATGCTGAGTCACTTGAGGACTAAGAGCGGAAGTCTGAACGTATATTATAGGATGAAGCTTCAGAGCCTCCACCGTGAGCCACAAATTTAATGAGCTCCATTTCCAATGACAAGGGGGCAATCACACGAGGAAACCGGAGGTAATTTGGGCCAAAAAAAAGGCTTGTTAAATGGAGTGGAGAGCCTACATGGATGTACGAGTGGTACACACATTGGCTTTAGAGAATCGTTAGGTTAGTTTCTGGGATCGTTCCTCATTCAGGCTGTAATAAAAGTCAGCACAAGGGCATTACCTGCTCCACCTGATGAGCCTGGATTACTGTTGCATTGCTGATTCGGCGCAATACAACTAGCTCAGGGCAAACTTGATGGCTTTATTTATAGAAGATATATAGCTAGCCCTTTTTATAATTTCAGTCTGGCTACATTGAACTGCCAGCAAGAGGTTTCCAAAGCGCGCAGTGAAGCTCTGCTGATTTGTCTTAGCTCCGCTGGTGATTTTTATTCAGAGACTTTTTACATTGAGCCATGTTTGGTTGTTTTTGTTCAGAGATTCGAGCTCAACTGGTGGAGCAGCAGAAATGTCTGGAGCAGCAGACCGACATGAGGGTCCAGCTCCTTCAGGACCTTCAGGATTTCTTCCGCAAAAAGTCTGAAATCGAGATGGAGTATTCGCGAAACCTGGAGAAACTCGCTGAACGCTTCATGGCCAAGACTAGGAGCACCAAGGACCACCAGCAATATAAGTGAGTGGATTGGGTTTATTACTGGCGACTCTTTTTGTGGTTTGAATCTGGAACCCACACCATCTTTATTGTTGCCTAAAGTGTTATTATTGTTAATCTGAGCATTGTATAGTTTTTGAACTTCTGTGTGTGTGTAAATGAATTATTTAATAAAGTATACAATGTTTTTTTCAATATATCCAAATATAATCGTGGTTATCTTTCCTTTTAGTAAAGGGCATTGCATGGTAGGCTTTTCATTTCCCATTCAAAGTGGATTCCTATAATATTATATATATTTTTATCACCACTGATAAGATATAAATAAAAATTCAATTATTACGAAATTATTTAAATTAAAAATCATAATTAAATTGTAATTAAAACTAATTTACTATTATATGTACAACAATACCATTGTAACAATAAAAATCATTCTTGTATATTGCTTAATAATATTTATTCATTTATTTAATATCCATTTATTTATTAGCCATGGTTACTCCTGATTTATTGGCAGTGTATTGAGGTACAAAATGTCTCATTATGTCAGTAGAGTCACTAGCTAGAAAAAACACCAGCCACTGGTACAGCTCAATATTTTGACCGTGTTTGTTTTTGACTTCTGTAAATAGTCCAAGTGCTTGTTTAAGGGCGCTAAATGAGTCCAGCAGCTGTGAGCTCAACTGAAGGCAATGGAGAGTCTCAGTTATGGCACTTGTGGTTTGTGTGGCCTGTCGTTTCTAGAGCAGCATAAGATACTTGACAAAACTCACTAGCATACTTTGAAACACAAGACGCCAAACTTGATACTTCTCAAGAGTGTTAACAGATGAAGGAATAAAGCATGGCATAGATTACAATTGCAATGTCAGTTGCTCGTTTGTGACTATAAGGGGTGGTTCACACAACAACGTGTTTTTGTTCTCTAATGCGCTAATTTACTATTGTTTTTCAATATAAACACACGCTTGACGGATGTGTGTGATTGTTACTGCTAGGCATGGGCTGGTATAAAGATTCTGAAGGTATGATAACCTTGGATAAAAATATCACGGTATCACTGTATTGTGATTACTGCCCTAAAATCATATCTTTTTTAATGTCTGGGTAAAAAAACAACAACTTTTTTCCCAATTGAACTAAATATATTTAGTTTTAAGAAACATTTAAAATATTTTAGAACAGTAAACATGTCTGGCTAAACAATTTTAATAAACTATTGACTTCTGCTGTCTACATTAGTTTCAAAAACTTGTGTCAAAATGCATCTTTGTATATCTTTCTTTTCTTTGGATATACAGTAAGTCACTGCACTGTTCAGGTCCAGAGCATGCTTGGATGTTGGCGATTTGTTTTTAAAAGTTTGCTGAATCACTGGCTGACCAGTAGCTCTTGATGTGTAGGATCCTTTTTTTGCTGGACATACTGTTGCCCTAAAAAACGAAATAAAATAGTCGTAAAAAAGATTACATGTTTCATAGTAGGAATGGTATAACAAAACGTTTTAGTGGTTTAAAAAAACTATTTGTATCAAAAAATTTCAGTTTTGGGTGAACTATTCCTTTAAATGAGCTTTTCTCCATATTTAAAGACATATTACCAGGTCTTTCAGCTTAGCTTGGACTCTTCCAAAACCACTTGGCCCCAGTGAAAAGCTCCAGACCAGTGCTGCTACGATATCCCATTTTGTACCATCGTCCTGACCGATGGCGTCGACATGAGGCCTGCTGAGCCAAAGCTTTGTTGAAGTTGGCCGGATACATGCGGTCAGCAGAATCCAGTGAAAACCAGCGAGAGGAAAGATTAAGTGACTGTTTGTCAAGAAGCACAGTTTACTCTACCTGTGGGATTGTAGGCCCAATAAATCTTCCTGGAACATCTCAGGTGACTTTCTGAGCAAAGTGTGATGGATAACGATACCAGATACTGTAGATGTGGTCACATTATCGTGTTTATATATTGTATGTATGGATTTGGTTAGCTCTTAACCCAAAGTTTCCATTTTAGAGATGTTTTTTTGAAGATTTGATTTATAACTTATGCAGAAGGTTGTGGGTAGAAGAAAGTAATGACATAGAACTGACCACAGGACCTATTTTTGGTGCTACAGCGATTGGATTTGACATTTTAGAGAACATCGCATTGGCAGACATGCGTGGCAGATTACTTTTATTCTGCAGTGATGCATTAAATAGTTAAAAACGTGACATTAAAGTATTTAAAATGTTACAAATTTGAAATAAAACCTTTTGATCAGTCTTCTTAGTTCTAAAAAAATATCAAGTGACACATAATAAAAGATTATCGTAAGAAGCAAATCTGCATATTACAAGGATTTCTGAAGACTTGAGCAATGACTGATGAGAAATAATTGACATTTTACAGTCTATTACAACAAAAGTTGTTTTACATTTAAATAATAATTCACATTTTTTTGTTTTTCTGATCCAATAAATGCAATTAATGTGAAAAAAGATACTTGTTGGCCCAAATGATTTAAATGGTGTAATATGTTTAATAATTATTTGAGTGAATTTACAGTGACTATTGTAATCTGTATTTATTTATTTGCATGAAACGGACTGAACAAGTACAAAATGGTATGAAACAGTACTGGTCATTTTTTTTACTACAAAGTTAACTAACTGTATGTAAAATTACTTTAAATTATTTAAAAATACAATAAATATATTATGATATTCTCTGAGGCCATGTCTAACTTTAGCGTTATATAACATTAAAATTTAAAAGTACAAGTAGAAAAAAAATACCCCTCTTTTTGAAACACAGTTTTAATAACCATGTTACTTTCAAATAAATATTACTATTAATATTAAAATAATAGATCAACGCTACTGTGATGTACCTTCACACCGATATGGCTCATTTTAGTTAAAAACATATACATACTCAGTACATATCCAACGATACATAATAAACAAAGCAATAGTGATCTAGTAAATATCTCATAAATACTTTCCTCCTATTACAGGAGGTTAAACTGTGGTTAAACGTCTCCCAGATGACACTGTCAACTGCTGTTTAGTTGAATGCATGTGTTGAGCTAACAGGCATCACATACTGTTTTTCAAGGGAGGGGAACTGGATTGAAATTATTGAATTATATCCATCACCCAGCTGCCACTCTTCATAGACCAGATTTCCTTTTGATTATTTGTCATTTAGCAGATGCATATACTTACAACAGAGCCACATCTTCCTGAGAAAAACTGCCTTTATTTGGAGTTACAGTAAGTTTGAACCATTGTGAAATAAAATTTTCTTGTTGATTTAATTGCTGCTTTTATCACAATATATGGTATTATCACAATATTGTCATAAAATAGGGTCAGACAGAAACATGCTTACATTTTTTTGTTATTTCTGCACAGAATTTTGTAAAATAATCTGCAGATTTATGATTTGGGGAGTATCATAACTAAAATGGAACATATTAAATAAAACAATAATATCTTTTTAACTTTTACTAAAAGACAGAAAATATTACTTTACAAACTGTATTTAAAAAAAAATCATATGAATATTTTCGTATTTGTCAATCAAATTACTGAAATTATAAAAAAACAAAAACGATTAAATGTAAATTTACACACATTTACACAAGTAAATAAATAGACTCAATTTGGCAAAAAATCTGCTGATTTCTGCACACCCAGATTCTATGCGGGCCTAAAGCTACAAAAATAAGTTTACTTTACATGTGTATAAAAATATGTAAATGATATATTACTTTATTGTATAGAAATGTTCAGAGTAAACAAATGTTCATTCATTCATTCATTTTCTTTTCGGCTTAGTCCCTAAATTAATCTGGGGTCGCCACAGCGGAATGAACCGCCAACTTATCCAGCATATGTTTTACCCAGCAGATGCCCTTCCAGCTGCAACCTATCACTGGGAAACATCCACACACACTCATTCACACACATACACTACGGACAATTTAGCTTACCCAATTCACCTATACCACATGTCTTTGGACTTGAGGGAAACCGGAGCACCCGGAGGAAACCCACGCAAACACGGGGAGAACATGCAAACTCCACACAGAAATGCCAACTGACACAGGCGAGGCGACCTTCTTGCTGTGCGGCGATCGTGCTACCCACTGCGCCACCGTGCAGCACCTAAACAAATGTTTTCTAAAATAATTCTAAAATACAACTTTGCACCATTAGTTAATGCATTATAATCAACAGTGAGAAATAGCCACATTTATTGCAGTGTAACTCTTCATGTTAAAATACAGAATTTTATTAGTAATTTGAGTTAATGTTGAGTTGAGTTAGATTTAAATAAGTTATTAAGCATCAACTAAGAAATTAACATCACCTAAGATTAATAAATAAAGTAGTTTTCATCATGAGCTAAGTTAAATTTACTAATGTTATCAAATGTATCCTTATTTTGCAGTTATAAACAAAAGGCCTATAAATAGTAAAAGCTTTTTAAATCCATACCTTGTGTATGTCGCAGGCCAGAATAGCGTGAAAATGTTTACGTTCGAAAATATATGGCCTATTAAGTTATTAATCCTTTTGAACAACCACCGCCAAATCAACAATCCGGGTAATCTTAAACAGCACTCTAAATGTTTAAATAAATAATTATTCACTTTATTTTGATGTGCATGTTGGTTATCCCGACATATTGTATTATTAAATATCGGCACATTTCTATCCCCCAGTAAGCTTGGTTTCAGCTCTCTGCGTGATTTTGCCATCATGCACATTCATCTGATGACCTTGTTGTAGGCTGTCAATGAAGCGCTCTGGTTTGCGCTTGCACTTCAGGATCGATGAGCTGTCAATATAATGTTTGCGATCTGCAGGATGTTTACAGCAGCACTCAGTGAACTTCTTCTGGCTACAGTGTTGCTGCAGTTGCTGCATTGCTTGTAGTCATAGTGTATTTATGCCGACTGGTGATGATCTATTTGGTGTTTATGATGTTAGAAGGCTTAAGGAATAGTTTACCCGAGATTAAAAATTAAAAGTTCCTCACTATTTACTCACAGTCAAGTGGTTCTAAACTTTATGAATTTCTTTCTTCTACTGAACACAAAGCAAGATTGTCAGGAAAAAGCAGTCACTGACATCCATAGGAGCAAAACACTATAGAAGTATACTATAGAAGTTTTTTTCTTTTCTTCCAGCACTCTTTCTTCCAGTATATCTTTCTTTGTGTTCAACAGAGGAATGAAACTCGAGTATGTAAATGAGTATGATGAGTAACTGATGATACAAATCTCTTTAGGAAGGGGTATTGTACTTTTGTGTAAAAAGCTCAGCGTAAATCATTTGTGTAATTGCTAGCAGTGTACTGTACTTAAACTTGGTTACACCTTAATTGACACGTTAGTAAATAACTTTTGTCTTTTCAATGCAGATTACCCTCATAATGCTTGTCTTTTTTAAATGTAGTTTTTAATTGCTTGTTTTAGCAATCTGATTTGATGCTAGGTATTTAGTTTGGCTTTTTGAGAAATATTTGAAAAGGAAAAGAAATTCTATACTTTGTACTAATTAATTTTGTTACAAAACTTTTGTTATAAAAGATTAAATGTTTTAAAGAACATTCATCGAGTGAACTACAGTTTAAAAAATTTGTAGTTTTCTAACTGAACGATTTGTTTTTTTAGTTCAAAATATCGGTTAATCTAGACTTGATTCAGATGTCCTGACTCAATTCAGTTCTGACTCACAAGCTCTCATTTTGATTTGATTATTATTTTTTTTCTTTTCACCTTTAATTGACAGGACGGTGAAAGGAATGTGTGGAGGGCAGAGGATCGGCAAAGGATATCGAGCTGGCCACTTGTCGACACACTAACCACTAGGCTTTTGGTTCTAACAGATTATAGCAGAAAATAAATATATATATTGTTTAAAATTAGATTTTTAAAAACCTTTTTTTACCACAGTTGCTAGGGGTGGGAGAAAAATTTAATTCTTTTGTCTAACAATTCTGAATCAATTCTAAAATGTTCAGAATCGATTCTGTTTTCAAATTAGGCCTCCGTGGGCACAAGCTCTAAACAAAAAAAAAAGCATTGATAAGACACACAGATTACAGATGCAAATGCATAGAAAATGTAAAGTAAAGTTGTAAACATGAAACTGTACAGCAGAATAAATAGGGAAATTGTAGGTAAAGAATCGTTTTGGAATTGTATCGTGACCCCAGAATCAGAAAGTAAATATATATATTTAAATTATATATATATTTACATTTAACTGCTGTTGAATTACTGCTATGAAGTAGATTGCAAAATTACAAAAAAGGGGAAATAAACCCTTATTATTTAAAGATTTGTTTCAATAATGATCATTATTTTGCAACGAGTGTCTTTGTACAGATAACTTGGCTTGTTGAGGCATGCACTCTTTGGAGTTATTTCAAATTTTGCATTGTGTTCCCATGAGATGATATTGATATTGCTACTTCTCCTTGATTTCCATCAGCTTTCTTCACTGACTCTTTTTTTCCTCTCAACTCATTTTGAAGTTTCTGATCAGATTCTGCTCTGTGTGTGATTTTGGATGTGATCTGTGCAGTGGAGCATGGTGGAGAGCTGATTGCTCTGTGCTCTTAGAGGCCCGATTGTTATTTAATCTTATCTGAGCGGTAGGCATGAGCGATATCTTATCGTTTGCAATATACCAGTATAAGAATTTTTTTTTTACCTTAAAGCTGCTTATTAAAAGGCAAAAAGCGTTGTTTGATTTGACATATATATCTAATTGTGATTATTTAAAACTGATATTGCAATTTAATTATGTGAATTTACGCTTCTGTACAGCATTCCCAATAGTATACAGCACACTTTAAATGGGAGGAATATATATTCATTCATTTATTTTTATTTCGGCTTAGTCCCTTTATTAATCTGGGGTCGCCACACCGTAATGAACCGTCAACTTATCCAGCATATGTTTTACGCAGCGGATGCTCTTCCAGCTGCAACCCATCTCTGGGAAACATCCATACACACCCATTCACACTCATACACTACGGACAATTTAGCTTACCCAATTCACCTGTACCACATGTCTTTGGACTTGTGAGGGAAACCGGAGCACCCGGAGGAAACCCACGCCAACACAGGGAGAACATGCAAACTCCACACAGAAACGCCAACTGACCCAGCCGAGGCTCGAACCAACGACCTTCTTGCTGTGAGGCGAACGTGCTACTCACTGCGCCACTGTGAGGCCCAATGCTATATATATTAACTGTAAATATAAATATATATTTATTAACTGTAGTGTTACAGGATTTACAGTGACTTATCAAAATCATGATAATGCAAATTTATCAAATGTTTATCAAAACATTTAGCATAATTTACATTTAATCGTGACAAAACTATTAGATACACTGAGAGATTTTCCTCTCTCAGTGGATATAAATATACACTACCGGTCAAAAGTTTGGTGTCAGTTTTTTTTTTCATGTTTTATTTAAGTATATATATATCAATTATTGTTATTACTAAATTCCTGATAATGTTGTGATATAATTGTTAAGTCTGTGTCTGTTGCATGGTGCTGCTAATTTCCTGCGGCCTGTGATGTGCAGCTGAATCTCTGCTCTTCTGGTTGTGTTTGTATCAGTTCTGATTAGTCATGTGCTTTTCCAAATGAGCTCATCATGCCTTTCGATTACCCAGTGTGACAACTTCCTCTCTAGTTATTATCACTCCTGTTCTGCTCACCATGGCTGTGAGCTAATAAACTCTGTGACTCCAATGTATTTCTGCGATGGAGCAATTTGTACTTGAGCTGACCTTGAGGACGTGCTTTCTTTCATGACATTTCAGATATTGCTTATATATTTTACAAATTTATATACGATCTTGTTTTATAAAGAAATAGAAATGTGTATTTTTATTTATTGTATAATGTATACACTAATAAATACAATATTTTTGTTTATTCAATAGATATTTGTATTTAATAAATTTTATGTTTGTATTTAATTGCCTGCATTTAGTATTTAATACCTTCAATATATATTACATGTTTTTAAGATTTTTTTTCTTGAATATGTGATCAAATGTGCTAAAATATGTAGTATAAAATATTATTTTAGGAATAATTGCTTATTCATGAATTGCACATGTAAATTCTACATATATGTCAGGCCATTTGCACACATTCTGTATTCATGCAGTTAATTTTATGTTATTTCAGGTTTTATATATTTCTAAATCTAATTAATGTGAGTGTAGTCAATATTCATTAATTTTCTTTTCGGCTTAGTCCCTTTATTAATCAGGGGTCGTCACAGCAGAATGAACCGCCAACTTATCCAGCATATGTTTTACGCAGCGGATGCCCTTCCAGCTGCAACCCATCACTGGGAAATATAGTTAATATTCAGTCAGTTATTTAGTTCCTCCAGATGACTCGACGTCAGGCCTGCACTTCAACACTGCTGCCTTTTTAAAAAAAAAATGCACTCAAGAAGCGAAAGCTTTTTTTTGCTTCTTCATGAATCCGAGTCACGTGTTCATCTTCAGCTTTCTGACAGCCCAGCTCGACATACAGTACACACTTCATGCCAGGAGGAGCGCGGAGTACGTGCTCAAGAGGATGAAACAGTCCTGTGAAAGGATTTACAGTAATTGCAGACTGACAGAAAGCGTGCAGGCTCCCATAATTCTCCCCTGCAATCTGAATCCTCAGCGTGTTCATATTGCGACCATGCATCTTTAGGCTTTTAGCTCAATTAGATTATCCATTTGATCCAGTCTCACATAGATGACTGATCCGTCAACCTTGGATTTTTTAAACAAGTCGGGTACTCAGAGGAATGTCTGTCATATTTGAATCTGGATGTAGCTTGCTTTCCTGTTTTTTTAGGATAAGAATTTAGATGTATCGGCTCAGCTGCATGGTGCGGATGCATATTTTCTCTGTTTTTTTTTCTTTTCTTTTTCTCTTTCTCTCTATTGGATATGGATGTCATCAGGCCGCAGACCTTCACCTACAGCGATGAAATGGATTGCCTGTTTTGCAGGGAGGGTTAAGAAGGGAAATGGAGCTGAAAAATATTTCCTTACATCCAAAAAGTCTTTCAGCTGCCAATATCACCTCCTCCTCCAATGTAATGTTTTACAGCTCCTGATATAAGCATTGCTATTCCTGCTGCTTATATTTAGGAGGTTAAAAGTTTGTTCTTGCTTGTAAAATGCTTTCTTTTGTGATTTAAAAAAAAAAACAGGAAATCAAATTTTTTTAAATTTGTATTCATCTTGTTTTAGGCCATATCTTTTTCATGTTTCATACGTTTTAATCTGATGTATGTAAGGTGATTGTAATTTCAATCTGAAATCAATATTTTGTGCTTATATACACTGTTCTTGGTAATTCTACTTTGCTTATCAATGCAGTTGCAGTCTTTGGAGAAAATAAAGTAAATATGATATTGTGAAATAAAAAGGAGACAGAAAAATGTTTAAACTGCTGACTCCAGTTTCTGCGTCCCACAATCCTTTATAAATTACTGTAATACTGTATAATGTTTTCTGCTGCTGGAAGGGCATCCGCTGCGTAAAAACATATGCCAGAATTGTTGGCGGTTCTTTCTGCTGTGGCAACCACTGATAAATAAGGGACTAAGTCGAAGGAAAACAAATGAATGAATGTAAAAGGATTTCATGCTTAAATATATTTTTTTGTCAGGATTAATTGATGAATAGGAAATTCTGAATAACAGCCTTCATTGAGAAAGTCCTTTATTTGAAACAATTATAACTTTACGCTCACTTTTGATCAATATAATAATGGAGACCAGACTTTTAAATTGGATAAATTAAAAGTCAGTTGGTCACTAAAAATGATTACAGTTCCCTTAAATGTTCTGACTGTAACATGCTAAAGGTGTTGCATAAGTTTTTGACTCTAAATATTTTCGCAGATTAAAGAAAAACAAAAAACATGCCAAGTTAACATACTTGTTTAACAATAGTGTTTAAAATTGGCACCTTTAAAGTGGTTTAAATCATATTTTCTTTAAATTAATTTGATTTACAAAATTTTTAAGATAAGTGGTTGCAAACAATTTATATAGGCTGGATTTAAACACACAAATTAAGTTACTAAAATACTAAATTTGGCAACACGGTGGCTCAGTGTTTAGCACTGTCACCTCACAGCAAGAAGGTCACTGGTTCAAGTCCCGGCTGGGTCAGTTGGCATTTCTGTGTGGAGTTTCCATGTTCTCTCCGTGTTCACGTGGGTTTCCTCCGGGTGCTCCAGTTTTCCCCACAGTCCAAAAACATGTGCTATAGGTGAATTGAATAAATTAAATTGGCCGTAGTGTATGTGTGTGAATGCAAGAGTGTATGGATGTGTCCAGTACTGGGTTGCAACTGGAAGGGCATCCGCTGTGTAAAACATATGCTGGATAAGGTGGCGGTTCATTCCAAAGGAATGCCAAAGGAAAATGAATGAATAAATGGATTACTAAATTTTATTTGTTTGTTTAAATTCAGCCCATATAAATGGATTGCAACTACTTACCTTAACAAATTTCTAATTTGTCATTTTTTTTCCTGTGTATTTAATTAAAGTGCTGATTAAAGGAATGTGGCCAGAAAAAAGAAATTCAGTCAGAAGAAGTTTTTTTTTACTTTGATCTATGAAGTATGTGAGTGCATGCATGAGCACATATGTTTGAGTTGATATTAATGAGTGAATGAGTACATATGTGCATTACATGTATTATTAGAATACAGTGTTTCTTATACTGCAGGTATGTTTTCTGGAGATAGTTTTGACCCAGAAGCCTTCTAAATCTCTCATGTGTCCCAGAAGCCCTGATGTTCCACATTACTTTTTAGATCCAACTCACGGTTCTGCAGGCACGATACAAAATATTCACAGATCGTGAATACATAAATAGGCCATGTATCATCAAGGGAAGAGATGAGAGGCATTTTAATGTGTGTGTGATCCACGTGAACAGCTATTAAGGCATCCTGATGGTGCTGGGAAGATGGATCAGTCCAGTTCATGAGTAAAGTGCACAGATGGTCCTGACAGGAGTCTTTCCTTTATGATTGATGGTTGTGTTTCTCTCTCAATCGCAGGAAAGACCAGAATCTGCTGTCCCCGGTGAACTGCTGGTACCTGTTGCTGAACCAGGTTCGACGAGAGAGCAAAGACCACGCGACCCTGAGTGACATTTATCTGAATAATGTCATCATGCGCTTCATGCAGATCAGTGAAGACTCCACACGTCTTATGAAAAAGGTCAGAACAGTTTTTAATTACAAGTCCTCTATTCTCCAAATGGCCTTTTCAGCAAGAGTCAGACAAATCGAAAGGTTCTTAAAAACTTGTGCACACCTGAAACCATGTTGATGTGTATTCAAATAAAAAAAGCAATGTGCATTACAGGAAAAAGATCAGCTTGAACAGAATGGCAAACTATTCACAAGTCAGTTGGCTTTAATTTTTTTCTGGATTTGTTTTTATTCAATATTTGCAGAAATTACATAAATATTATTTACTGTGGTGTTAAATATTATAAAACATAAATTTAATTAACTTGTATAATACGAATAATAAACTTATTGTAATAAGAGATTCACATAAAAGACATTATCTGCCATTCTGGTGGTTAAAACCAGACATTAATCAAATTTATTCACATTTGGATAATAATATGCACAGTTATTTTTAGTTTTGTTGTAGCAAAAAAAAACCCTCCAAGTTGAACTAAGATTGTAATTTTTTTCCCCCTTCACTGGCCTTGTCTTACTAAACTGTCGTTCCTCTTCCCTCTTTTAGCTATTCTTCTTTTCTGATAGCTATTTTTATTCATTTCCATTTTATATTACAGTCAAGTGGTTTCTTTTATATTTCTGCACTATAAACACCAGCCAAAAATAGAAATTCTGTCATCGTTTATTAACCCTCTTGTTATTCCAAGTTTTTATAGCTTTCCTTTTTTTCTGTTACAAAATAAAAGAAGTTATTTATTACATTTTTTACATGAGAAGTAAATGGCATTCGATGTCCAATCTTTTTATTTATCTTCCACAGAAAGTCATGCTGGTTTGGAACAACATATAAGTGATATCCGTTTATTGAGGAATTGTCGCTTTAAATAAGTGAAATATTACATAGAATCCATCTGAAATGATGTCTTTATGATAAACAGTACATGTTTTGTTTTCTGTCAGCTTTAATACATTAAAATTAGCACAAAGTACAAGATTTTGTCGAAATGTGTGTGATGGAGTAGCATTGTCTTTGTATTTTTTATGTAAGCGATTTTATACTGTAAAATGCAGGGTTCCACACAATTCATTCATGTTGTCCCAACGCACATTGATTAAGTTAACTAAACAAATTTTACATGAATTAAGCATAAAACAATTAAGTTGTCCAAAAGTTGTGTTGTTTCAGCTCATTTTAAAAAGTAGTTTGAACTAGAGTTGTCACAATACTAGAATTCGGTACTAAGTGAAGTTTCACAAACTAATTTCAAGAGGAGCACGTGATATGTTTGATCGCAGCCGGTCTCTCATCAGTAATCACTAGTAAGCCAATCAGATTAATACAAACTCCCTATAAGTAGCCTGTCAAAAAACTACTCTCTTATCTTCGTTTTCAAAGAAACCCCCCATCCACCCCATCTCCTCCTTTACCAGGGGAAGCTCTAGAGAACTATTTGATCTCATACCCCCTTATATGCTTATTTACCAGGCGGGAGCCCTGGGCTCAATTATCTCCAAGCTCAGGGTTCTCTCCCGGGACAGCATGCCAAACCTGCTATTATTATAAGCTGACATACGAGCGATCCACTGATGAATTGCGGCTTTAAAACCCACACAAAAAATTACAATCGATTTGGGACAACATGAAGGAATTAAGTTAGCTTATTAGTTTTTACAAATTGAAATGGATCGAACATAAAACATTTAAGTTGCCCCCCCCCCCCCCCCCCCAAAAATAAACAAACAAATTCAAGAATTGTGTTGTTTCAGCTTAAGCTGTTTTGAACAAACAGAAAATGTCATCTTTTTTGAGTGTATGCTGCATTTGTGCTGTCTTTGTGAACATTTAGGGATGTTTGCAACTTGAAATGCATCTTGTTTTTTGCTTTTTGAAAAGAACTTTAGAGACTTTTACATTGTACCTGTGTGCAGTTAGCTCTGTGGTACGGGATTGTTTGTGTGCCTGTACTCGCTCGTCAGATTTACGATGTGGGTCCAGCCATACGGGACCTCTGCTTCTGGGCTGTGGTTCTGTTCTGAGAAGCTTCTCAAGCCCGAGCTTTAATCACAGCCTCCTGCCTTTCGTTTGATGTCTGCGGCCCTGGGGCCTGGACGACGTGGCGGTCTCTCCAGCGTAGGCCGCAAAAGGGGGACAACTCCCAAACAGATTATGTGCTGCCATGCATGCGAGTCATATGAGATGACCACAACAGCAAATTACAAGGCTGGAATGTAGGAGGTAAAAGTTTGGTCTCTAACAAGGGTTATTCAAAGGGCTTGACCGGCAGATGGGGACCGGCTGTTAGATGGTTAACGGAAGAGTTAACTCACTATTTACTCATTATTTACTCATTAGAAGAATGTTTTGACCACTTAAAATAAAATCAGAACTTGAAATTTGAAGAATCAGAATCATAATCAGTTTTATTGCCAAGTGTGCTTACACACACAAGGAATTTGTTTTGGCTACAAAAGCTTCCAGTGTACATAAAGTGACAAGTGACAACACGAAATAAATATGAAAAAGACGACAAACATTAAACAGAGATGCAATCAGTCAAAAAGCTCTCGGGGAGCTCCACGCCGAGGCAGCCATCCGCGGCGCCATCTTATGACGGATCTTATTGCGTAGATGGTTCTCAACATTTAGTTTTTCACAGCTATATTCAAACCTTGATCTTTATAGTTTATGATTTACTATATAAGGATTATGGATCTATACATTTAAAACTGCATTTAATCATTTGGTAGACACTTTTTAGCTAACACAGCTTGCAAATGAGTACAATAAAAGTACTCAAAGCAACAAAAGAACATGACAATTTCCTGTTAGTCTAATAGATAAATAAAATAAATTATAGTGGTAGAATGGATGCTATTTGAAAAAAAATATTGTTTTAGATAAACTTATATACTGCATTAGACTACCGTATATAATATTGAATATGTTTAATAATGAATGTGACGATGTCAAATATCTTATTTTAAAAGTAAATATGGCTTGTTTATATGTAGTCAGTGATAGAGTGCAGGCATATGTGTAACATGTTTATGTTTTAATTATCTGTATAGATTTATTGTGGTATCACTACTTCCCCTGTGCAATGGGGAACAAATTCATGTCTATTTATTGTATCATGATACTTCTAATATTGACATATTCGTCGTGTTTGCTTGAGACATTCCTTTAAAATGATGCCTTATTATTGCTCTTACGATAGCGTGCTCTTCCATTGTTGCATGCTAACACAAAGGGAAGCTGCTCATTACAGTAAGCAAGGTTAAATACTCTGTTTTGACAAAAGAACCAGGTGTTCTTTGTGCTCCTCACAGCTGTTTTCATCAGAATGAGTAGCTTGTGTTTAGGTCCGATGATAAGAGAATAACTTTAAAGACCTCATGAGTCATGACCAAAACTCACGAATCCTCAAAACAAAGCTGATTTTTTTTCTGTATGCCTTAAGTGACTGGTTACATAACAAAACCTCCTCTTCCATGCAGCCTCCTGCTCTCAGTGTTGACATGAGAGTGGCAGGAGAGAGAGGCTAGCAGGTTGTTTGCCTTAAGGGCTCTGGATGTTGCTGGCGGGGGGCAGTCATTCACCCAGGGTGTTGAAACTGCTCTGCCCTGTAATCAGTGCCCCCTGCTTCTTTTGATCACAACATCGTTTCAGTAATGAGCCACACACACAGAAGAGTGAAGCCCCTGCTGTCACTGCGACCCTCCGGCACAGCTGCAGCAGGGAGCGACTAGCATCTGAGTGACGGTCACAGTTGTTGATGATCGTGTTTGAGGTTAGGGATTTGAACCACCAATATTAATGTCAATTATTATATAAAACAACAGAACAGTTTAAAAGGTGTTACCATCATGGCAACAATGTGCTAAAATGTTAAATCATTTTAGATACGTGTGGATAATGTGCTAAACAGTGTCAATCATTCTAGGAACTTGATAGCAGTGCTAGTAATTCAGCACAGTTAGTAATTAGCAATATACTGAAACATGCCAAAATGTAATAAATCATGTGCTAAAACATGTTAAATCATT
The DNA here is from genome assembly GCA_903798125.1 of Danio choprae. Classification (NCBI taxonomy): domain Eukaryota; kingdom Metazoa; phylum Chordata; class Actinopteri; order Cypriniformes; family Danionidae; genus Danio; species Danio choprae. The sequence continues at coordinate 1,094,462 of CAIGQW010014484.1, read as the reverse complement.
AGAAGCTTGCTAAAATGCTCAAATCTGGAAGTAGTGCTAAATCATAGTGCAACACGGTAGCAATGTGCTAAAACATACTAGCAGTGTCATGCTAGCAATGTGTTAAAGCATTGACAGTATGTTGCATCATGTTAGAAACAAGCTAACAGCATGACAAAAATGTGAGCAGTGTTGTAAATGAAGCTAGAAACTTGCTAACAATTCTAACAGTGTTAGCAGTGTTGTATTCATGTGAGAAATATTATAGCAATGTGCTAATACAAGTTAGCATTGCTAAATCATGTTACAGTCATGCTATATATGCTAAAACATATTAGCAGTGTGAGATATCAAGCCTAAACCTTGCAAACATGATCACTGCTGTTGATGATTGTGTTTGAGGTTAGTGTGGGAAATCAAGCTAGAAACTTGCTAGCATTTCTAACAGTGCTAACAGTCTTGTAATCATGTAATAAATATGCTAACAATGTGGTAATAGACGCTATCAGTGCTAAATCGTTTCAGAAACATGCTAGTGTGTTAATTAATTTTAGATGACAATGAATTAAACAATGAATTAAACATTTGCAGTGTGTTTATTCATGTTAATCATACTATAACATTTAGCACATGTGCTAAAACATGCTAGCTGTCTAAACACAGCCTTGTTATACTTTTTAACATTTGATTTGATTGCCTTTGTACAGGATATTGTTAGGGAGCATAGATCATAAACCGTTGAGGTAGTTGCTAAGTTAACATTAAAAATAAGAGATATTAGAAACATAAGTTCTAATGAATGTGTTAAAAGTGACTATTTTTGTACCAGTCTTTCTTCCAACCGCATTTAGAGCTCACCGTTCACCGTAGTGCACATGCTGTTCCAGTATGCATGTACGATGAGGAATTCTGTCACGGTTGAGCAGATTTTGCTACATGTATTTTGATTTCATTATTTATACAACATGCTTTTCATACACTTTTAGGTTATTTATGGCATCCTAGACTCTCTAGATGCACTCAGGAGATTCTTGTTCTTTTTAAAGACGTCATTTGTTTTCTACTTTTATTAAACTAAACTATTTTTCTCTAATTGCATACCATTTATTTAGCTACCACATTCAATGCTGCACAATTCTGTATTCTTTGAGGATAAATCCCACCTTAAGTGCCCTTGATCATAATTTGCAGTGTAGTAAAGCTGTCTACAAACATCCCGCATATTAAATGATGTCAGTACTTTATTTAGTACCTTTATTGCCGTGCAGTATGCTGCCTACTGCCATAAATTGCATGGCATCCCTGTGTTTTTGACATGACTGGCTTCATCATGGTTCCGCACATATTGTACTGTCAGCCGTCTCATATTTGTGCCTTGAAGGTTGTGCATTTTTTATAGCTAGATTAATTTTAATTGAAAGATGTAACCCTCTCTACCCAGAGGCTTGATATGGTTATTTATAGAGTCCTTAACAACGTCAACTAGCAGATAGTAGTGCTACAATGACTTCTCACTTGACGTGTAAAGGACCAGCCAGACTGAAACATACCTGTTATTTATACTTATATTTATACATTCAGCAAACTTTTTTTTCCAAAGCAAATTTTATTTTGTTTGTTTTTGTACTGAAATATGAATTTACTGTTTTGCTCTGTGTACTGAAAGTTCTATTTATTTCCGGTTAAATGATTATTAAATCATAAAAGATATAAGCTTTCAATTTATTATTCTTTTTAAAAGTTCAGTTTCAATTTCAGACACATTTTAATTGTTTATTTAATTGAATATTTTTTTTTATTTAATTGTTAAAAATATATTTTTAATTCTAGTTATAGTTAATATTCTGTTTATTAATGAATAAATTATTAGGTAAATTGAGAAGCCGATGTGCTAGTTGAAAAGTGCCATTAATTTACATGTATGCAATTAGCAGACACTTTTATATTTTAATATTTTATTTTAATATTTTATATCTAATATTTTAATTTTATGTTATTTTAATATATATATATTTAAATATTTTAATGAATTCTTCATATATATTTTTTATTAAATTACATTTGAATTATATTTTATTTTTAATATATTGCTTTAATTAGATTTTTGTATTGTATTTTAAATATATTTTATTTAGTTTTCTCCTTAATGTTTTATTAATTTAAATTTACTTTTTTCCATTAAATCTGAGTGGTACAAAGCCCTGCTTCCTTCAGTTCTTTGCTCTAATGCCAACCTGCTTGATTGCCCGCCGCATCTCTCCATGTCTGTGTGGTCGTCAGTTTGACCATCAGCTGGTAACTGTTATGTAAAAGCAGAACCGGCTGCGGTGAGAAGAGCCTGATTAAAGGCAGAGTTTGTGTGTGTGTGTGTGTGTGTGTGTGTGTGTGTGTGTGTGTGTGTGTGTGTGTGTGTGTGTGTGTGTGTGTGTGTGTGTGTGTGTGTGTGTGTGTGTGTGTGTGTGTGTGTGGATCTGGATGATGAACTTTGAGCTCCTGCGGGTTGTGCTGATTGACACACATGTACACTTTCAGCTGTCGGCTCTTGGGTTTGAGTGGAAAACAGAACAGCAGGGAGAAGATCTTGGCTAAATTATTTTGACTCTTGACCTTCTCACGACAGAGAGTGTTTGTGACCTGTTATGCTTGCATTCCAGATACAACTGAGTTCAATTAGATGGGGCTGAAAGAGTGAAACTGTGAGGGCTTTTATCTTATCATTCATGTATCAGTCATGTTTTATCCCTCAATAAAAATAAACAAATTTGTGTGCACTTTAATATATACACAATTGTATTATTTTTTACTGATTTATTGATCTGATTAGCCATGATGGTATTTATTTTATTATTACTAATGTAGTTTTATTAATATTATTATGAATTATGTACCATTTTCTAAATTTTCCAATATTAAATTTATACATTATTATGTTTTTATTTTATATATTATATAAGGGATTGCATGCTGATGATACTAAATAATATTATTATTATTATTATAATAATAATAGTAATATTTATGCTGTCATTTAAATCCATTTCTTTAAATTGCTGTATTTTTTATGGAGTATAAAATGTAAAGCACAGACAAACGTCTTTTTAATTGTATAAAGAATATGCTTGGCAGAGTACGAGAAAAGGAACAAAAATATTATTCATATTATTTAATATATAAAAAAAAATTATAATTAATATATTAATAATATTATTCATATTTTAAATTAGATATTTTACAAGGTGGCATGGTGGCTCAGTGGTTAGCACTGTTGCTTCACAGCAAGAAGGTCGCTGGTTCGAGTCCCGACTGGGCCAGTTGGCATTTCTGTGTAGAGTTTACATGTTCTCCCTGTTCGCATGGATTTCCGTGGATTTTGCCTGTAGTGTACGAGTGTGTGTGAGAGCGTATGGGTGTTTCCCAGTGCTGGGTTGCAGCTGAAAGGGCATCCACTGCGTAAAACATAGGCTGGAATAGTTGGCGGTTCATTCCTCTGTGGCGGCATCTGAAAATGAATCAATGAATGCTTTACAAAATGTGTTTTACTGTACAACAAAAAATCAAGGATCTTAACATTTTACCATTTACATTGCAAAAGAAAAAATGAAATAGAAAAAAAACAAGAGTTCAAAAACACAGTTTTAGTAACTACTTTGTTATTTCATTAAAATACACTGTGTGTTTAGATGCAGCCTGTTTTCAATGCTTTTCTGTAACAAATTTGAAAGATTTCTGGGAAGGAAACTTATTTTTAAAATGTGACGCAGAATATTAGGTAACATTCATGGTATAACAGTGTTATGAAATTCATATTGAGCGACCATTGAAAAAACGATGGCCATAAGAAAGAGCCACATACTGTTAATGAATGGATTCATAGTCAGCATTCATATAACTGATGGACTTTCTTTCTCTCTAAAGTACTAAATGGAGCGAATGCATTAAGCCCATATCTTTTCATTGAACTGTTAGGACAGACACATGATTCTTCTGTAAATCTGTCTGTCATTTTAGTGTTCTGTCTATCTGTCTATTATTCTGAGTGATAAGACTCATTTGGAGGATATTTTATTTGTTTTATTTAATAAATTATTGAATGCGAATCAGGCCTCACAGTGGCGCAGTGGGTAGCACGTTTGCCTCACAGCAAGAAGGATGCTGGTTCGAGCCTCGGCTGGGTCAGTTGGCGTTTCTGTGTGGAGTTTGCATGTTCTCCCTGTGTTGGCATGGGTTTCCTCCGGGTGCTCCGGTTTCCCCCACAAGTCCAAAGACATGCGGTATAGGTGAATTGGGTAGACTAAATTGTCCGTAGTGTATGAGTGTGAATGAGTGTGTTTCCCAGAGATGGGTTGCAGCTGGAAAGGCATCCGCTGCGTAAAACATATGCTGGATAAGTTGGCGGTTCATTCCGCTGTGGCGACCCCAGATTAATAAAGGGACTAAGCCAAAATGAATGAATGAATGAATGCGAATCATCTTTGCTCCTTGTCATTTAAGTGACGAGATTCACCATAAAACATTCATCAAGAATTTCTTAATAAACCCGCACAGACTAAACTGCTCATAATATCTCCAGATCCGTTTTAATTTTACACAGTGAGAGTATAATTTACTTGTGGCGTCTGATGTTTTTCAAGACTGACTGGAGGTCCTGTTCCAGCTGTAGCCAGAAGTGTTTGCTCATAGCGCCCCTGAGTATACTGGGATGTTGGGAATGGCTCGTGGAATCAGATTAGTAGAGATATAATTGGGTTAGTGAGAGTCTTGAGTGGCCCGTGAGATGGAAAGACCAGGTAATCCACACAAGCTGCTAAAAGTTTTAGCTGTTAAAATTTTTTTTGCTGAAAGCAAAAAGTTGAACTGCAGACCTTCAGAGTGAAGATTGTGTGTCCACATATGAATCTCTTCAAAGTTTAATTGCACACAAACACATGGCATGTAGTGGGGGTATACACTGGTCTTACGATAGAGAAATTGAAATTTAATTGTAAGCTAAACAGTTTTGGAGAATTTGATGATTCTCAAACACTGTAGTTTTTGTTGAGGCATGGAAGAGTTTGATTTGTGTTGTCAACATTAAAGACACTGTTTTGTGTACCTCAAAAACAGAACCGTTTTGCATGCGTTTTCAATTGACTGGTCCTCAGGCGCAAAATTGACAAAATTGAACTGACACCGTCATTACCTTTCATATGACTGTTTTTAAGTGCCGAGGAAGCCTTTGAAAGCTGAAAGATTAAATATGGTAATGGACATTTCAAATATATCAATCATTGTAAGTAGTAGACCAATCACAATAGACTCCATCTGACCAATCATAGCAGAGTAGGCTCTTTTAAATGAGAGTAGATCCTTGAATGAACCATTTCTGATGAAGATGATGCCATGTATACTATGAGAAAAAAGTGTTTTGTGACCTTAAAGGGATGTAAGGACATTATTGGACCCTCAGAATCAAATTTAAAATGGCATAATAAGGGCACTTTTTATCAGTGAGTTTAATGTGACCTGATACCTGATGCCACCTTTTCTTTTTCTCTCTTTCTTCAGAGTAAAGAAATCACCTTTCAGCTGCAAGAAGATTTGATGAAAGTCCTCAACGAGCTCTACACGGTAAGTACTGTAACAATGGTCATATTTTTTTGAGCTCTAGAAACTTCCTCAGTAATATAAATTTTTAGTATTCCATTTCCACATTCATTAGTATTTCATGCCCATAGTTTCTGGCTGCACCCAGGAGTGCACCATGGGAAAAAGACCCATAAAAGTGCCCATACTCTACGCACACTCTCCACATCTCTGACCTCGCTAGATTACTGTGTTTACATCAATAATCAATAGTTAATTCCCACACTTTAATTGCAGCTGTCAGGTCCATTGCAGTTGCTTAGAAGATTCATGTGTCTTTTGCTTCCCTTGCAGTTTCAATAAGATGCTAATATATTCTCAGACCTTAAAAAAACATCTGCGGATGGACTTGTCCTCTGTTTGTGTTTGTTTGTAAAGTGTTGTGTCATGTGTGTTTTTCCTTTACATCGCTGTTCGCTTTTGTTGCTTTGTACTTTATTGATGCAACTGAACTGAACAATACTATATAACTGCTCATTAATGCTTAATGTTCAGCTGCTAATTAATGGAAATATATAATCAGCCAATTGCAGTTTTCATTTTAGTTTTAGTGTGATTTTAGTATATTTAGTAATTTCAAAATGTTTAGTATTATTTAGTAAGCATTATTTTTGTATTCACTTTTCAATTTACATTTATTTATTGCCGGCAGTTAGCTCTCTGCAACTCTCACATGGTCGCTGACTGAAGCTAACCAGGGCTGCGCCCGGTCAGTACCTGGATGGGAGACCACATGGGAAAGCTAGGTTGCTGCCGAAGTGGTTTTAGTGAGGCCAGCAGGGGGTGCTCAACCTGCGGTCTGTGTGAGTCCTAATGCCCCAGTTTAGTGAAGAGCAATGTATACTGGTCAGTGAGTGCCATCTTTTGGATGACACGTTAAACCGAGGTCCTGTCTCTCTGTGATCGTTAAAAATCGCATGATGCCCTTTGAAAAGAGTAGGGTATTTAACCCTGGTATCCTGGCCAAATTTGCCCACTGGCCTCTGTCCATCATGGCCTCCTAACCATCCCCATATCATAATTGGCTTAATTGGTCTCCTCTCCACCAATTAGCTGGTTTGTGGCGCAATATGGCTGCCGTCGCATAATCCAGGTGGATGCTGCACACTGGTGGTGGATGAGGAGATTCCCCCAATCTGTAAAGCGCTTTGAGTGTCAATTGGTACCAAATTCCAGTATCGTGACAACCCTAGTGTATACATGGTCTTGCCCCTGAGGTAGTCTGTAAGTTGATACATAAATTCAGCAGTGATGGGGGAAAGACAAGAGGGGCCGTAAGTGGGACCTGTAGAAACTGCAGATGCAGAATCGCTGTAGGTCAGTCATAATTTTCAGTGAAATTTTCATAATTTTTGTTTTTCAGTGTTCAGATGAGACACATTTAATGCTTCCAAAAAAAAACTCTGACCTCTATCTTTTGGATGGTATAGTACTGCATATGAAAAAATTACTACTTTCAAAATTGCCAAATGGGTCTCAGTTACCAATGCTGATTTGATTTGCCTGTGCGTTCTCCCATTATTTAAACCCATCAAGAAACCTCAACTTGGTTTTTGGAGCCATCACATTGATATTTTCTGAGTGTTTGTTCTTATAATCACACACGCCAGGTTTCTTTTTAATCAGCGTGGAAGTGTATCATCCCGTTTGACCTGACTTGGCCTTTGGGAGGGAAGCACTCTTGTGGCAGCGTTGCATCAGAAACTCTCAATGTAACCACAGCCAGTAAAATAACAGGTCTGGCGTGCCTAAAACTGGACCTTCTAAAACGAGCAGAAATGTAAACAGAGTTCAGAACGGTAAATGGAGACTGAGAGTAAGGGCCCATGGTTTGGTCTGCCATCTTGGCCATGTGTCTAATTATACAGCCCAGGACAGACTTGCACTGTGCTGCTCCGACTGTACATGTTTATGAACAATATTTAGTTTGGTCCACGTTTTATAGTCTCGTTTGAGGCTTTACTGTACTGTGATTTATATCATCACCACAGCGATTATGGCTTGGATGGATCTGGCTTTCGGGGTCTAATCTTGAATGGGTGCTTGTAATCAGCTTTGTGTGTGTTTTTTGCAAATGTTTTTGGTATAATATTTTTCTGATATTTTTATTTATATATTTGGTCACACTTTATTTTAATGTTCAATTCACGCTATTAACAAACCATTAACTAAGACTTTTAGTTCAAGAAATTACTAATTAGCTGCTTATTAATAGTTGGTAAGGTCATAGTTTAGGTTTTGGGCAGGATTAGGGATATAAAATAAGATCATACATAAGTGCTAATAAACAGTTAATATCTCAATAATATGCAAGTATTAAGCCAGTAGTAAATGGTGTGAATTGTTATTTAAGCAAAAGCATTACCAAATATTTTAGTTATGTTGGCCTTATCAAGTATTTATTTATTTATTTTTAGTCATTTTATTATGTGCTTTCAGTTTATAAAAATAATAATAATTGGTCCTTGTCGATGGTCCTCATGGCCCTCAACATATAACTCCATTGTGTTTCGGACATCCCGAGTTTGAGCCCCAGCTTGCAGACCTTTCCCAATTCTGTCTAGTCTCTCTTTCCAACTTTACTTACTACTTACTTTCCTATCATAATAGCAATAAAAGGCAAAAACTGCAAAACACAAAAACAACAAAAAACATATATATATTACAGTATAAAATATAGTATGACATAAATTATATATATATATATAT
>CAIGQW010014484.1:1065898-1076152 GCA_903798125.1 Danio choprae | reverse complement strand
GTATGAGTGTGAATGGGTGTGTATGGATGTTTCCCAGAGATGGGTTGCAGCTGGAAGGGCATCCGCTGCGTAAAACATATGCTGGATAAGTTGGCGGTTCGTTCCGCTGTGGCGACCCCAGATTAATAAAGGGACTAAGCCGAAATGAAAATGAATGAATGAATATATATATATATTTAAATCAATGTAATGCACTCTATTTTTGTTATTTTAATTAATTATACCTGCTGTAAACACATTTTATAATTAAAATTTAATCATAATGGAATTCAGAACTGAGAGAGAAGAAAAAACTAATTAATTGTATTTATCTAATTATTATTAATGATTATTAATTAATTATTTTATATATTTATTTTCATGAAAAAAATAAAAGCAGAATTGTAAAATGGATTTTGGAAAAAATTAAATGAAAGAGATTTTTGTAGGACCAATACCCACTATGCCCTTAAGCACAAGCCTTTCCCAGAAGTGAGCATGCAATTCACTTTGAAATAAGCGTCTGCTAAATAACAGTTGCATCAGGCGAACGTCAGCGATGAAATGGTTTTGTTCATTTGGGCCGACGTTAAACTACATAATTGAATTTGAAATCTTGCTTAATAAGTTAGCCTAGTCCAGGAGCGTGCATCCCGTATCTTCCTGTTGCATTAGAGCGAGACAGCTTTGCAATGTGTTTGCTTAATTGAGTTGGCAGGAGCTGATCATAAAAGAGGCTTTGGGAGGACTTACAAGAAATAGTTTTTTTTTTTTCCTCACTGTCCTCCAGATAACCCGAGTGACGCACAGAGAAGCTTCTCTCATTGACACCGTCTCCATTTTCTTCCTTCAGTTCATTTCTGTCTTTTTCGCTTTTTATTATCTCTGCCTCCTCCAAGGCTGCAACATTTTAATCAGGTTTTAAAGTCGAATGCTCAAGCTGCTGCCGGATAAAAAAGCACTCGGTCTGGAAGACGGAGGAGCCTGGCTTTGCTTCTTGGCATTATCTTGTCTATCTGAGATGAACGAGTGTTGTACATCTGCCCTCTTCTTTTCTTATCTGCTTCCTCTGCCGTGCTTTATTTTTCACAGTTTTGACAGACCAAATCGGAACTTGGCACTGAACGTGTCCATGTGATAAAGATGATATATTCTGTTTTTCCCGCACAGATTTAAAGTGCGCTGATTATGCTTTTTTGGATATTAGGTGTTTGGGAATGTGAACGGACTGGAAAGTTTCAAAGGTTTCAAACAAAACTGAAACAAATCTGAAACTAATCATCAGTAATTCCTATCTTACTTCCTGCACAAATTTGCATAATGCCAGTGTATGGTTTTCATTAGTCCCAACCCTTTGGCTTAATGTCTGATGCATACGGCACACTTTTCTGGAAACACTTTAGCAGATTCTCAGTCGTCCTCTGATTGGTTTAAGTATACAGGATTTCTGGGAGTCGAGTGTGCAGCAATCTTTATCAGCCCGTCTGGAACAAGTCTGAGCGGATAAAAAAAGCTGTGATGTTTATATTGATGACAGTGCTGATTATTAAACGTATAACTTTCTGAGACTTTCATCATTCAGTGATTTACTGCCTGCACACCATCTGTTATTGTGAGGATAACTTTGTGATGCAGGTAAGCTTATATTCTTGTTTTTTTTCTAATGGCAGTGAAAATACTCACAAATACAACAAAACTTTGCTTTTATAGAACAAGGAAAACTTTCCCTGTCTCCATCTGTGTGATCTTTATGTAGAAATGTGTCACCAAAATAATGAATGATTCTCAGAACAAACGCTCAAAAAATATATTTTGATTTCTAATTTCTAATTACTTTTTTAAAATGAGCTCAGTCAACATAATTCTTGAGGTTTTTTTGGGTACAGCTTAATAGTTTTATGTTCAATCAGCTTAAAATTGTGAAAACCATTAAGTTAACTTAATCGATTTGTGTTGGGACGACATGAAGGGATTGTGTGGAACCCAGCATTTCTTACAGTAAAGTCTACATACACGTCCTACTGATTTCTGATGTGTTTTGCTGACAGATCATTTAGAATATTGATGCCTCGTTGTTGGGGTGGTCACTGACCATTCAAAAAGGCCAAAGTTCCCATACCTTCATCTGTCAGACTGAGGTCTGGCTATGCAAGACTAGGTTTTCCTTGGCTGCCCGTAAACAAAGTTTACTTTGACCCTCAAACATTGTGGTTATTGTCCTGAAAGAGTTGGTTTTGTGTTGTTTACATTGTGAAGACAATGTTATTTGTGCTAAAAATGCAAATCGACTTTGCATGCACTTCCAAAGGATGGTCAATCAGGCTTGAATTGATACCATAAAACCAATACCAATAACTATGTCTGGCTGCGTGAGACTAGGTTTTCATTGGCTGCCCGTGAACAAAATTTACATTGACCCTCAAGCATTGTAGTTATATCTTAGTCTTGAAAGAGATTGATTTCTGTTGTTTTTTTATGCTAAAAATGCAAATCCACTTTGCATGCACTTCTATAGGATGTGCAATCAGGCTTGAATTGATACCGTAAAACCAATGTCATGTTTTCAACGATAGTTTCCATCCAAGTTGACTCAGAGCACATGTGCAAGCTGCTCATACATCTTATGCATGGTTAGAAAGACTTTGTGTGAACAGTATGCAGATTTATAATTATAAATAACAGTGATTTATTTATTTATTTTTTTAAAGGTTGCTGGTTTAGATTTTGGCCAATAGTTTTTTTCATATAAATAAGCATGTTTTCAATCCTCTACTTCCTGCGCAACTGGTTAAAGTTGACATCAATTAAGTGACACCAAAATGAAGCACCAAAATCTGCGTTCTTATTTGGTCACACCAGTTATATATCTATCTGGGTCATAACCAATCCTAGCTGTAAGTGGTAAACCAATCACAGTAGACTGTATTACCTGACCAATCAGAGCAGGCTCTCATAAAAGAAGAGTTTATAGAGAGGATCCTATAACTAACTGTTTCAGACATTATGAGACTAGAGGTTAGGGATGCACCTAATTTTATGGCCGAATATATGAAAAACAAAAAAAAAGACTGTGCAGCACAACACTGGTTTTACTCTTATTTTCTTATTTTTGTTCCAATGCATCCTTACAAGAGAAGATTCTGGAGTGTATATTGTGAAGAAACTTTACCTCAAAAACCAAATAAAGAATCTTCAAAATTGCATAATAGGGCCACTTTAACATAGTTTATAGTGTAGGTTATGCAGATGTGTGTACAGTCAGTCCTGTGTAAATAGTGTTGCTCCAGGCAGTGGTGTTGTTGTGGAAGTACAGGGCTTGGTAGACTTTATTCTCAAAGAGCTTATAAATCATCTGCTGTTGGGAGAATTTGCTCAGCCCACCATCAGTACTGTCGTGAAAGCTAAACTGATCAGCAAAATGACCAGAAAAATGACCAGCAAGCTGAAACGATGCAGGTTGTAGTTTAATATCTTTTCAAAGAATGAAAAAGACTCTGAATGACCAGTTTTAGATCACTGACTAAGCTGAAAGGAAGCGGAAATACACAGCAAGAGGAAGTGAGGTCAGGGCCCTTCCTGCTTTCTCCACATGGCTTAAAGCATGTTTTGACATCAGATTTGAGGTGTGTAAGAAACCTCTGGACATAACATTGGCTTTTTGTGCAGCTGTTTCCTAAAGCCTTCCCAATGGACGAAACGACTCGATGAATACTTTATGCATTATGGTAGAAACGCTGTAAAGCACTCATCCTCAAACACACCTTTGTCAGACGCAAAGGAAGAAAACATCTGTCAGTTTGAGCTTCCTGCTTCATACATTCATTTTTCTTCAGCAATTATTCAGCTTTCAGCTTTTCTTCTTCTTGAGCTCATAATTAAATAGTGGATGGCAAGTATAGTTTTAACATTTAATCTGTACTTCTTTTTTTGATGCTATACACTGTTAGCAATTTCCTGTAGAATCTACAGTAACTTACTGTAAATCAGTTACAGCAAAAATACTGTTACATTTACAGCACCATTTATCTTAGTGTATATGTATTGACAGTATTCTATATCTTTAGTGTAAAATATATAGTAATATTTTACAATGCAACTTTAAAATACAGTAACAGACCTCATAACTGTCCTACAATAAAACAGTTCATATTACAGTAAAATACTGTCTAATTTATACACATCGTTAACAGTGTATTAAGTTTTACATTACTTACTAGCATATGGTCATTAGCTACTAAGTGCTTCTTCTTTAAGTACTAGAACCCCTTAAAAAGTAGGGTTTCCTTTTCTAGTAGTTTAGATATTAGTTCTTATTATTAGGTAGAACTTATTCAGTTGTTATTAATATCTTTTTAATAGATATTAGTCGCATTTAAGTATTGTAAGTAACAATTTTACTAATCACTAGATTTTTTGGTTACACTTTATTTTTAGTTGTTCTTGTTACAGTGTAACATTTGTTTTAACGGTTAGGGTTCATATGTTTAGGGTTAGAATGCAGTTTAGGTTTATGGTAAGTTGCATGTAATTAATTGTACTGCTATAGTAAGTACATAGAACATGTAAGGACATAAAGTGTTACTATTATTTCACTTCAGTCAGAATGGCCACAGCTAATCAATAAGTACTAGTATATACTGAATAAGTACTTTAAATATGTAATTAAAAACTAGTATCTGTTTAATATGTACAAGTAAATAAGTACTAATATTTATTGATTATTGAAAATCAGAAAATAGTTAGATTAACAAAAGTTGGAATGTGTAATAATAATAATAATAATAATTAATTAATATGAATAATAATATTAGACTCTTGAAATGTTTAATAATAATAATAATTAATATTAAGTATTAGTCTTTAAAAGACTAATAATAATAATATATATTAATAAATACATTTAATAATTTTTAATTTTTTTAATTTTTAATTTTTAATAATTTTTATTATTATTATTATTATTATTATTATTATTATTATTATTATTAGTAGTAGTAGTAGTAGTAGTAGTAGTAGTAGTAGTAGTAGTAGTAATATAGTATATAACCGTTATGTACAAGTGTCTACTGAACAGATATTAATATAGATTAAAAAAAACACATAATAGTGTAAAAATATAATTTCAATGTTTATATAGGATAAATACAAATTTTATTACATAAAATGTTCAAAAGAAACAGATAAGGACATAAAAACTTGACAAAAGATGTTGAAAACTTGTGCAATCTCTCAGCAGAGGCATTCGTTCACCTGCTGAAGGAAGCTGCACAGTACGAAAGAACAAATTTCTCTCAAGCTGACATGCTCTTTTTTACACACACACACACACACACACACACACACACACACACACACACACACACACACACACACACACACACACACACACACACACACAGTACACACACACTGAGTTTTGAAAGTTTGTCACACACTCCAGGTTGGATCTCGCCACATGGCATAAAACCACAGCAGTTTAATCACAGGACGAGCTCATATCATTGTCCCATTCAGGTTGAATCATCCTTCAAATCAATGAAGGATGACAAACGAGTCAGAGGAAACCTGCAGTCGCATCTGAAATCATATGGATTCAGGTCACTGCAGCGCTCCTGATACATCGGCCTGCTGTGGAAACTGAAATGCAGAGAGATGATCTCTTCTTCTGGCTGTAATCTCTCTCTCTGTGGTGGGGTTTTGGCGAGGGCTTTTATGCATGACACCTGTCTTATAGGATGTGGTTTACTGAGAAAGTGGCAGAACAAAGGCAGACGGGTTACGCAGAGGTAAACTGAGCAGAGGAGGAAGGGGAAAAGCTTAGTTTCAAGGACATGAAAGCAGTTGAAATGAAATGATGTGGAAAATAAGAGGGATTCTTTTTAAGTGTCATTGATACTAGTTGAAAAGCTTGGGCCCTTGAGCTTTTCTTTAAACCTCAGGTGGTTAAAGACATGAATGTTAAATATAAATGATATCTTTCTGAAGCTACTTTTAGTGTGTGTGTGTGTGTGTGTGTGTGTGTGTGTGTGTGTGTGTGTGTGGTGAAAGATGAATTAATCAGCATATCATGTAATATATATTAGAATAAATCAATTAAATCACATTTAATTTATTAAGTTTAATATATCAAAATACAGTGTTCTGTTTGATTTGAACTTTTTCTAAGCAAAAAAAAGAGACTAATTCTCTAAAATGTAATAAATATATGACATTTATGGTTCTTAAAGGAGGCTCAGGAAAGAGGGCTCTCAAATAAACATGGAAACACATGAACTATTAGTAAGTATGTAAGTTATAAGAAATTATAAGTAAGTAATAAATAATAATAGTAAAAAAATCTTATTTGGTGCTAAGGTCAATGTTTTATTTTTATTTTTGGAAATATCATTAAACTAATGCATTTATCGGTTATGTGTGTCTTTTTGTTTTTAAATTATATCGACATTCTAAACATTCTGAGATTTAGGTAACGCAGGTAAACCAGGTAACGCAAGGAAAAGTTTTCATCCTAACGTGAAGCAAACCTTTTCAAATTTCGAGAAAAAAATAAAATATAATCAAATAAAATCCCAAACGCGAACTGTGTTTCCATCCATATGTTAGAGTGGCTGAGTGTAGTGTTGGTAACTTAGTAACCAACAGTAAACAAAGCAAGCAAAATAGAGTCAGCTGATTAGTCACATGGGTGTGATGTCAGAGTTTATTCAGCAAATGTTTTTCAACTGCAAATTATTGGCATTAACCCTTTTTCACACAAGACCAAAACCAAAACGAGCGTAAAAACTTTAATTTCGAATTAAAGGATTTTGATTCAAAATTCGGCGTTTCCATGACTCATCTGGTAACTCCAATTTTCTGATCAATTGATTTATTTTTTTTGACCATATAATCTGCAAGCCTAACAAATAGCTACATTACGTAATTGACCTTATTCTGCAATCCGTTTTTGGGTTTGTATTAGAACTTCTGATTCAATTGCCTATGGGAGAAATGACTAGAAATAATAAATGGCAGAAAACGATGAAACTCTACAAACAAGTGTGTTCATGACTATACATAAAAAGAAGAAGAATGTAATAGGAAAATATCAGTTTGAAGCAGCATAATGAGCAGTTTTTAATGGCTAAAAATCAATGTAAGTGAATGAGACCGGAAGTCTCGAGCCAAAAAGATTCCAATGGCTGTGCCCGCTCGTATGTGAAGAAAGAATAAGGTCAATAAGACGGTACTGAACACAGATGATATTCTAGCACATCTGCAGCTCTGCAGCAATCAGTGTTAGCACTAACAGAAAAGCTGATAATCAGTACAAAGACAGTAAAGAGGGCCGCAATCAGCCAATCACACACATACACACCCACGTCTCCCAAAGCTTTATCTCCTGCAGAACAAACACACATTTCCTACAGAGAACACACAGCGCTTTAGTGGGCTCTGAGTGTCAGATGTGAACTGAATATCCACTGGAGGAGGAAAGAAGAGTGCTGGAGAGAAGGACACAAAGTCAGAGATAAGACTGCCAATTCCCTTCTGAGAACTCCAATCTCTACTGCAAACACTATTTGCATTATAATAGCAAGCCCTTTTAATGTTGAATCCATAAAACCTACAAGTATCTGTGTTGAAGCTACTGTAACTTACTGTTTCAAATACTCTATTATCTTTTCTGTTTACTTCTAGTACTCATTCATAGAGACTAGTACCTAATAAATAGACAATAGTTATTATTCATTAGACGCTAGTGCCTGTTGAAGTGTCTAACTGGGAACTATTGATTAGATACTAGAACCTATTCAGAAGGAACTAGTTCTAATGATTTGATAGTACTTATTCATTTAAAACTAATACCTATAAAATAGACAATAGTAATTATTTAGTACCTATTCCGTAATTAGATCTAATCATTAGATGCTAGTACTTATTTGAACTAGTTCTAATAATTAGATACTATTACTTATTCATTTAAAACTAATATTAAATACACAATAGTAATTATTCATTAGATACCAGTGCCTATTACAGACACTTATTCATTAGATACTAGTACCTATTCAGTAGGATCTAGTTCCAAACATTAGATGCTAGTACTTAATTGAAAAAGTTCTACTCATTGTATTCTAGTAACAGAGTCTCTGTAATAGACAGTAGTAATTATTCTTTAGTGCCTATTACAGAGACACTGTTATTCATTAGGCACTAGTACCTATTCAGTAGGAACTATTTTAAATCATTAGATGCTAGTACTTATTTTAAATAGTTCTAATCATTAAATACTTATTTACTTACTCCCAGGGCCATTTTATATATTGAAGTTGATATTTAGCCGCACCATATTGGTGTTTCGTAACAGTTTTTATGAGGTGGGTTGTTGGCCCAACACTCAACCCCCAACCTGATGGACCAGGACATACACACATACACTATGGACAATTTAGCTTACCCAATTCCAACTGACCCAGCCAGGGCTCGAACCAGCGACCTTCTTGCTGTAAGGTGACAACGCTACCCACTGCGCCACCGTGTCACCCTCTAATAATTAAATACTAGCACTAATTTATTTGAAACTAATAGATACCAGTACCTATTACGTAGACAATAGTAATACTTATTAGATACTAGTACCTATTTAGTAGGAACTAGTGTTAATCATTAGATATTAGTAGTTATTTGTTAGATGCTACAACCTGTTAGTCTCTAGTAATTATTTACTAGTAATTATTCATGACTTTTTTATACTATTAAATAAACAATAGTAATTATTCATTTGATACTGGTGCCTAATAAACACTAGGTCACTGGGAATTATTAACTAATTAACTAATAATTAACTAATCAAATAATATAAAAATGTATCAATATTTGCAGCAATTGTAGCTTCTCACTGGTCTACAGTTCACAACGATTCACTTTGCGATCGCTTTGTCAGTCTGTGCATTTCCAGACCTTCATAGTTGTTTGATTATGTTGCTGGTCTGACATTGTAAAGTTGCAGAAATGAATCCTGAAGGCCATGAGTGAATGATGTTCCCCTGGGTCGCCTTCCTCTCTCCTCTCTGTAAATTGATTTCTTTGGTCTGGTGTCTTGCTCAAGGCCTGCTATTAGTCACAGAGCGCATGTCAATCAAGGAGGGTCACTGGATTTATTTTTAATATTTTGGTACTTGAAGTCCGCCTGAAATCAAAATTAAAGTTTTTTTTTTCGATGTTAGTTTAATGATCTCTATCTTACTGTTATCTATACGTAAATATGCTTCAAAACAAAGTCAAAATTCTAATTCAGGAGATAGAAGCATTCAAAACGTACAGATTATCAATTACGCTGATATGAATCAACTATGTTTATGACATCACTGCGCAGTTTAGCTTCTTTTTAGGTCCTCTGACCAATCAAATCCACTCTATTATCAGTCTAGTATCCTACAAGCCGAGAATAGAACGGACTCAATATATGAGTCAACAGACAACAAAACAAACACAAAATTTGAATTACACAAAGTTTTTATTTTATTGTGGAGGAACAGACTCTGTATTACTATTATAGACTGTGTCTGTAATGAAGAAAATGCACTTCACAGAAACCCTATTGGCTAT
This sequence comes from Danio choprae, assembly GCA_903798125.1. Lineage (NCBI taxonomy): Eukaryota > Metazoa > Chordata > Actinopteri > Cypriniformes > Danionidae > Danio > Danio choprae. The sequence continues at coordinate 1,066,582 of CAIGQW010014484.1, read as the reverse complement.
TTTAAAAGGGGGAGGAGCTACATCACGTCCCATCCTATCTACATATTTCAGTTTTCCAGTTTACATCACACAACGAACAAAGCTGTGTATTTCAAAGCACTTTAAGCGACCTCTAATTTATTTTTCCAGCACTTTTGACACATTTTATTAACAAATGTTCCAGCTCTGTACTGGAGCAAAATAGCCCTTAGCGATCATTGATATTCTGTATGTGAACTTTGGGATTCCAGCTAAAAATGAGTTTATATTTCAGATCAAGAAGACGTCTGAGGCAACACTTACTACCATCCAGGACATGGTGACGGTTGAGGATTATGACGTATCTGAATGTTTCCATCATAGCCGCTCCACTGAATCGGTCAAATCTACCGTGTCTGAAACCTACCTCAGCAAGCCGAGCATCGCCAAGAGACGCGCCAACCAGCAGGAGACTGAGCAGTTTTATTTTATGGTCAGTATGCTACAATCTGATGTTTTATAGTGTTTTTCAGACAGTTGTAAAAATAGTTCAATAAATGTAATAATCCATTAAATATATTATATAAATAATGAATTATTAATTAAATATGTTATATAAATTTTTAGTTTTTTTATTATTAATTTTATATATAATAAAAAATATATATATACATATAAATAAAAAAATATATAATAAAATATAGTAATAATAATTTAAAATATATA
>CAIGQW010014484.1:1041505-1054181 GCA_903798125.1 Danio choprae | reverse complement strand
TATATATAGTATGTAGTAAGTAGTATGAAACCACATACACAATGTAAGTTTCAGAAGAATTCAGGAGGTGAATCGATTTTCCACTGCATAGTTCATTACGGTTTGGCATGACTCAGCTCGGTTTTGGTTCAGTTTTGCTTGGCTCAGTTTGCATTAGGGCTTCACGATATTAGAAAAATCTATTTTAGTTTTTCCGCGATATATATAGAGATATGAATATTATTTCACCAGGTGAATTCAATAGCGCTATTTGAAAAGATTTCCTTCATTTAGATAGATTGGGAAGATCAAGTATTTTCTATGCAGTGCGTCTGCATAAATCATAATAAACTACAAGCATGTATAAATACAACAGAGCAAAGATAAAAGTGAAATAAACAGTGCTTTATGGTTTTCCGGAGAGTATTCTGGTACGGTAATTGAACAATCAAACATAAAATAACATGGTCATCATCGTATAAATGATCTAAAAATAATCATATCTTTATCTTTTAATCTTTAATAAATAATCTAATCCTGCAATGTGACTATTACGGATACACATATTGCGATATTGATGCTCAAACGATACATTGTGCAGCCCTATTTTGCATTTCCCCTGCAGTTAAGCTTGAGGTCAGCAGAATTATCCAGCTTGATCTCATGAGGAAACTTAACTATTTTACATTTTGCCAGTTTAGTGGCTTATTCGTACAAATTCATAGTTCACTTGTACAAAATGTATGATTTTATTTAATTTTATTTTATTTGGGTTTGGCACCAAACCCCACCCCTAAACCAAACCGTTTTTGGGGGATGAGCAAATCTTACTAAAATGTATGAACTGTATAATGAGATCATAAAATATCATACAAATTAGTCACTAAATCAAAAAGTTACAAATTGGCATGAGATAGTGTTGGATTATCAATATATGCAGTGATATCATTTTAAACTTGATATAAACAAACGCACAACACAAAAGCAATGGACGTTACCAATGGAATGATGTTCTTGAGCAGTGGTGACTGAGTACGCACTACTAAGGAGACCACAAACATGTGTACTGGAATTCCGGAAGGGGACAGGAAGCAAGTTATAAAGAAGACTCAGAAGAGAAAACCCACTGAAATGTTTCCACATTCACACGGAGAGCTGCAGGACTACTCGATTTCTGGGATGCCAGTCTTCTGGATTAATCTTTAAGCTTTAAGCTTTAGAAAGAGGAGTTGAATAGTTTTGAGACTTTATCTCTCCTAATGCTCAGTTAATCAGCTTCATTAGGTCCAGTGTGAGGGAAAACACACCCACCCGTTTAGTTTAAATGAGCACAAGTTTATTGCCTTTTTAATTTGAGCCTGTTTAATCCAGTTTGATTTTGTCTGCAAGTGCTTTTTTTTGTTTTTTGCAAAATTAATTTCAGTTGTTTTTAAATTCCCCAAACTAGTTTAAGTTATCAGGGAGGGCAGCACGGTGGTGCAGTGGGTTGCGCAATCACCTCACAGCAAGAAGGTCACTGGTTCGAGCCCCAGCTGGGTCAGTTGGCATTGCTGTGTGAAGTTTGCATGTTCTCCCCGTGTTCGCGTGGGTTTCCTCCAGGTGCTCCGGTTTTCTCCACAAGTCCAAAGACATGCGGTATAGGTGAATTGGGTAAGCTAAATTGTCCATAGTGTATGAGTGTGTATGGATGTTTCCCAGTGATGGGTTGCAGCTGGAAGGGCATCTGCTGTATATAACAAATGCTGGATAAGTTGGCGTTGTGGCGACCCCAGATTAATAAAGGGACTAAGCTGAAAAGAAATTTGAATGAATGAGTTTAAGTTATCAGTAACAGTATTACAAGTGTTACAGTTTTAGACAACTTTACAGTATTACAACTTTGAGCAATAACATTTTTGTGTGTGTGGATTAACATGTTCAGATGAAGTTCTTTAGATTGTCAGTGTTGTGGGTAACAATGGCACTTCTTAATATTCAGTTCTTAATGTCAAAGAAGAACAAACGTGTTTCCAGGACTCAGGAATTTCTACATGAACTTGTGAAAGATAAAGATAATTAGGCTGCTTTTGGATATTTATATGACTTCTTACTTTCTTTCTCTCTTAGGAATAGAAAATCTGTATGAAAGAGCGCTGTATATTCGAAAGATCCTTCTGACTGTACCCAGATCAGTGCTTGTGGTCATGCGATATCTGTTCGCCTTCCTCAACCAGTAAGTTTATCTGTCTTACAAATATATTTATTTCAAATATTTAAAGTCTGAAAAAACATAATAAAATTTTAATATTGTTATTTGACTTTTTGATTACACGTTAAGAGTAGTTTTTTACTCAAAACATGCGCCTATTACAGGCAAACTCACTGAAGATAAAGTAAAATAAATTAATAAAAATAAAATAATTTTTTTTATTTTATTTCTATCACATTTAAGTCACTTTAGATTAAATAAATAAATGAATGAGTTAATGTAAACTAGTAACTTTGAAGTGGCCTTTTATTGAATTTTTTTTTCAGAGTTTTTACATTAATTACATTTTATGGTGATTTTATTAGCACACCACCACATTTTACATTACCCACCACAAATTTATACAACCACCATGTTTTCGAGCATTTTTCTCTCTCTCTAAATATATATTTTTATGATTGGTTAACACATATACTAATATGCTAATTGTGTTTCCTGCAGCTTGTCCCAGTACAGCGATGAGAACATGATGGACCCCTATAATCTGGCCATCTGCTTTGGGCCGACCCTGATGCCCACTCCCGAAACCCAGGACCAGGTGTCCTGCCAGGCCCACGTCAATGAGGTCATCAAGACCATCATCATCCACCACGAAACCATCTTTCCTGACTCCAAGGAGCTGGACGGCCCCCTGTATGAGAAGTGTATGGCAGGTGGAGATTATTGGTGAGTAAGTTTTAATAACTGATTGATAACTGTCTGGACGTCTGTGTCTGGGAGATGTTCAGGAGCTGATGAGGACTGAGACTGTTTGAGCTTTTTAAACTCTGTTCTTTACTGTATTTTTGGAGATGGATTAGTGGTGGTGTATGGACGTATACATGACTCAAGTGAAATGGTTTGATTAATTGAAATAAATTATTATTAGTCTGTGCTATAGTGAGTCAGTGTTTGTGTGTGTCCATTTTGTTTTGAAGATTATTTTGATGTTAAGATTTAGGGGGGAAAATGTTGAGAACCCTGTTATTACTATTATTTTAGTATAGTTAAAGTTTTTATTAATTAGATGAATTAGTTTTTATTTTCACTTTATTTTTGTGTGTTTTTATTGGTCATATTTATTAATTATTTAATATGTTTTTGTTTATTTACTTAATTTTAATTTAGGGCAATTTTTTTTTTTTTTTAAATAAATAAATATTTATTTGTTAACTCGCTGAAATTAAAAAATATATATATTTTAAGTTTTACATTTTAAAAAGTTTATTTTTGTTGAATAAATTTTAGTTTTGTGTAATAACAAAATTGTTCTGTTTTATGATTTAAATTTAGTTTGAGTTAACAATAATGGCCTAAAATATATATTTATGTGTTAGTTGCTATATGCTTTTGACAATTTTATTTGTCTTTGTTTAATTTAACACATTTTGTTTAACTTTTATTATAATTTTAGTTATCATTAAAATTTAGTTTTATAATGTTTGTTATTATGAATTTAGTTAGTTAACAAATAAAAATAAGAATTTTTTTTATGTTCTATATAATATGATTTTTTATATAGTACATTTATTATATAGTATGATTTATTAATTGATTTATTTTTTGAAATCATAAAAGATATTATTTAATGGTTTCAATAATACTGTTTCTCATTTTTCCTCCATGAGATCATACTGTACAAGGCCATGATCCAAAGATTATTATTTAATATCACAGGTATGTTTATCTGCGTGTGTCCAGCTGCATCTGAGCCATGTTTGTATCCGGTATGGGTAATTATATAAAACGATTAAGCGCAGATAGCGAATTCTTCACATTTTTAAAGGCTGAAGGGTTTGGAGGTCTTCAACTAGGTGAGACAGACTGAAGCCATCTAGATAATTGCAACCATTAAGGTAAGGAAAGATCACCAGCCAAACCAGAGCTCATTTCTCAACAAAACACGCATGAAGGAAAAAAGGAAAGAGACGTTTTCCGCCAGCTCCACAGCTGTGTGTAGTTGTTGGCTAGTGATTTTGTTGTCTCAAAAAGAGCAGGCTAACTCCCAAAAGTCTTCGTCCCCCAAACTTAAGTGAGACACCTGCCGCTGCAAGCATTTCAGATATTTTACATCCAGTCCCCTGAAAGTGGCGTCTCATATTTTCCCCTTCGCAAACATGGTGGTGCGCTGTTTGAAAGGGCTTTACCGTGAGTCAGAGGGAATCTGAGGATGTGAAGGGCGTTACTGCCATTTTCAGTAACCACACTGTGCCCCTGACAGAATCCCAATCAGCCAGTCTAACTCCTCCTGAATACTAATGACAGCCTCTGTACTTATGCTGAGTTTCACTCTGGCCCGTACTTACCTCTGTGTTTCCCTGTGCACTTATAGTATTTAAAGGAGCACTACACATTTTTGGAAATAGGCTAATTTTACAAGCCACCTCAGTTAAGTTAAACAGTTGAGTTTTACCATTTCATCTCCAGGTCTGGCGGGAACATTTTGATTTAGTGTTAGTAGTTGCTATGTGCTTTTGAAAATTTTACTAGCTTTTGCTTAATTAACTAATTTTTAGCTTTTAGCTTAGCTCAACATAAACCATTAAATTGGATTAGACCATTAGCATCTCGCTCAAAAATCTTGATAATTTTGATAATTTTCCTATTTACAGCTTGACCCTTCTGTAGTGTACTTAGACAGAAAATAAAACTTTGCTATTTTTAAGGTGGAAATGGATAAGAACTATACTCTCATTCAGGCATAATAATTAAGGAATTTTGCTACCATACAAACAGGCACAATGATATTACACAGCCCCTGAAAATAGTCCCCAGCTAAGTAACTACGTAACAATGCTGTGTAATATCATTGCACCTACTGCAGCCATGGTACTGCAGCAAATTCCCCTGACTATTACGCCAGAATGAGAGTATAGTTCCTAGCTATATCACTGTAGGTACATGATGACTTAATGAATTTAAGTCTTTTTTGATTCATAGATCTTTTATGAAAAATGATATTGTAATCAATGTCAATGATTATCATATATATGAAGTTACATCAAGCCTTTAGGCTGAAATGATTTTAAGCTCATGAGAAACAATGAGTTACTTAGCTGAGTTTTATCCTGAAATATTGGGTTTACAGATGCTGCATTCTGTTAAACGTTTCAGATTGTTTCTATATTATCTGAGGGGTAATGAATTGATTTCCTGTGTTTTCTGCAGTGAGAGTCCATACAGTGAACATGGAGCTCTTGAAGAGGTTGATCAGGATGGAGGAGCAGAGACCCACACCAGTGAGGATGGTATGCTTATTGTTTTTTTTTGTTTTTTTACACATCCTGTAAGGATATGTACAGTATGATGTTTTTGGACTGTGGCTGAAAACCGGAGCACCCGGAGGAAGCCCACGCCAACACCGGGGGACATGCAAACTCCACACAGAAATGCCAACTGGCCCAGCCGGGACTCGAACCATCGACCTTCTTGCTGTGAGGTGACAGTGCTAACCACTGAGCCACCGTGCCGCCCTATGACAACAGACATTCAAAACTTAACGTCAAAATCTCAATAGAAGCCTTGAATTCGAGAAATTAAATTCGACACAGTCTTATTTGAACAGTCAGTATGACTGATGGCCTTTCTACTGTAGTGGTTATAGAAATATGGCAGTTCCAGTCTTAAGAAATACTCCAACGATTAAAATTAGGCCATCTTTGGGTGTCCAGTTGGGTATCTGTCTTGATCAGATCAGCTTCAGCTAATGTGCATCAAGTCTCTGGATTGATTTTATTTCATATGGTGTTTTCTGTTTTCTGAAGGGTTAATCTGTGTATGCACTGACCTCCGAGTAATCACTTTTCACAGCTCTAAATGAAGTGATCAGTTAAAGAGTGGAAAACTTAGTCCAACTGTTTGATGCTTATTTTTGTTTTTGAGTCCTTTGGGAAGGGAGACACATCCGTAAACAAAGGAAGGGGTTTTTAATCGTGCATGTGAAATACTTTCCACGACTGTAGGGCGATTTGCATTTAAAATACACGGGAAGTCCTTGCTCAGACCTGAATTATGGAAAAAGTTCCCAAAGCTTACTGTCACAAACAAACTGAAACCAGATGCTTGGCCCACTGATGACACGTGAACCAATTCCCATGTGTGATCTGAGAAATAAACTCTCAGACTGTGAAAACTCAATCAAATGGTTCATTTTTTATTTATTTTGTTGTCTTCTGTGCTGTATTTTAAAAGAAGGCAAAGGAAAATGTTTTTGCTGACCTATATGTTACCCCTCTGAAAATAGACACATTTCCTGACTCTACCTGAACAATAGCTGTTTTCTTCTGCTTTATTTTATAAGAGAAGTGGGAAGTCTGCTTTTTCCATATCTAAGATTTCTTAGAACAGACAAAAGCCTCATTTGTCCTATTGTTTAAGAGTGAGCGGCTGTGCAGGGAGTCAGATAAATGGTAGGACTATATCAGTAATACCAAAAACACATTTGTTTCAGTAGAAGATGGAGGCTTTGATGTATACCTTTGATTTTGGATCATAAAAACAAATGGGTACACTAGACTATCCCTGTAATTGCTCAAATGGCATTTAATTATTTGGTGAAGGCAAGAATGTTAGTGTTCATTCTTAAACTTAGGGATTTAAACAAACCCTAAGTATTAAAGTAAAGCAAATAATTTGTCTTTGTCCATTTGTGTAACTTGTTGAGTAGAGGAATGCTGTTTAAGCAGTTAGACTTAGGATTTGGGATTGAACTGACTAGAAAAAAAGACTTAAAGCAGCAGCTGCAGTATATGTAGGAATGTGATGTGTTAATCACTTTATTGCCAATGTGTGAACTGCTTGTAACAAAACTTAAAAGAAAAAAAAGAACTTTCTCTGCTTGTTAGGTTTATGTGAAGGACTGAATGGGTTTGACTGGTAAATCAGAAGAATAGGATGTTTTAATATTTAGTTTATTTTGTTATTGAGAGGAAAGAGCACAGAATATATTTATAATTTTACCAAAATGTCACTGACAGCTGCATGAATAGCATCTGGATGTTCACTAATTGTGTTTCATTGCAAAAATCTTTTCAAATACTTACAAAAAAAAAAGATTTCTCTTGATGTACTTAAATAAAAATAGGTATGGGTTTGAGTTACATATTAATATTTGTTTTGTTCTATAAAGGTCTTATAAAATATATTTCCAATTAAAATAAAAATACTTTAAAAAATTGATTTAGAGCTTTTTTTCACAAAATGGCAGTTGGTCAAAATAACAAATGTTTTAATTTGTTGTGATTCAAAAGCAGGATTATTCGACCAAATATTAATTTCTTCACTAATTTAATGTATTGGTATTGTGTTGTCTAGATTATTTGACCTTTTGTCATTTTGTGAAATATTTTTATTTTAAATTTAAATTTGATCACGCTGTATAGAATTGAGGTGCCTCTTAAAGGCCACGCTAAAAATAAATAGCAAAATGTCATATTTGTCAATGATTTCCCCCCTGGTTTAGATTTATATTAAAATGACCTAGTTTTGCCAATGAGAATTCATCAAACAACAGTAAATATGACTGCACCTTTAGCATGTGCTAAAAATAGCAACATCCAGACAACCACTAGAACTAGAAACCACGGTTTCATCATAAAGATTAAAACAGTTTAAGTGTAACCTGTGTTTAAACAAGAATGGAGACTCATGTCCAGCTCTGACATCATTCATTCAATCTCTCGTTCTTTAAACAGACAGATCTCACATTCACCAGAATGTAAACAGAATCCACAACTTTTGCTCAATTCATTTAGTATTAGGTGGCGGCATTGTGGCTCAGTGGTTACCACTGTCGCCCTACAGTAAGAGGGTTGCTTGTTCGAGTCCTGACTGGGCCAGTTGGCATTTTTGTGTGGAGTTTGCATGTTCTCCCCTTGTTTGCGTGGGTTTCCTCCGGGGTGCTCCGGTTTCCCCCTCAGTCCAAAGACATGCGGTATAGGTAAATTGTATATACTAAATTGGCCGTAGTGTGTGTGTGTGTGTGTGTGTGTGTGTGTGTGTGTGTGTGTGTGTGTGTGTGTGTGTGTGTGGATGAGTGTATGGGTGTTTCCCAGTGCTTGTGGTTGGAAGGGCATCAGCTATGTAAAACATATGCTGGATTAGTTGGCGGTTTATTCTGCTCTGGTGACCCCTGATAAATAAGGGACTAAGCCGAAGGAGAATGAATGAATGAATGAATGATTTAGTATTGGATTCATTGAAGAATATTACACACAGAAATGTCATTTTAGTTTGTATATTACTAATAGACATCCGGACATTACAATCTGCATCCTGAAGATTAGTTTTGACTGTTCCCATCTCACAGTCTGCTTAAATTTCATCAATCTGCCATATTTAAGTGAGAAACCTAATACTCCACGTCTGTCAGGGTTTCCATAACTAAAGCAGATGTCAGATATCAGTGTCAGAGCCAATCATGACTGACCTGAAAATTGTAAAATCGCTCTCAGCTTCCATGGCTTTGCTCCAAATATTTTTCTTATGAATGTGTCGAGGAGGATCTTTTCAGTAATAGAATTACTGCTGTGTTGCTGGTGGAATTAGCTTGTGTGATTTGTCATGTTTTTTTAAAGGCACAGTTCACACACATTTGCAATTTGCAGTTGATTTACTCAAAGATGTAGGCGACTTCAGCAGATCATTAACAAAGGAAAAGATAAAGGCAAAACAGAATTAACGGGTAATGAAACCCCTATTTCAGCTCAAGTCTACCTGTAAAAAAATGCAGTTTAACCCTTGTGTGCTGTTGGGGATGTTTTCATCCACTCTGGTGTAATTTTGAGTCTTAGTTTGTTCACAACTTTCTCTGTGTTTCAGCAAATGTAATAATTTTGGGTGACAAATCTTATGTTGAAACATTTTGGGGAAATGCTTTGAACATTTTACAAAAATCATACACTCTGGGCAAGTTTACTACCCTTTTTGAGTCTGTCAGTGACCCATACTGACTCTGACTAAGAGGTAACACGTGAGGAAATGCAAGATTTTTATATGTAAACATACATAGACATACATATACCTGCTTTGAAGGAACATAAAAGCCCACTGACACTGGAGCATTTGAAAGTCGTGTCAGTCTGCTGACTGATCAGCGGATAGACCGGGATTTCAGATGATCCAGTGTCTGTGAAAGAGCTCTTGTAAAGGAAACGATGAAAATGATCTCCTGTGATCATTAGTCATATCTGTTGAGCGCATGAACACAATGGTCAATCATCAGCACTCCAAATGCAAGCGAGAGTATCGTCACATTTTTTTAAATTTCAGTACAGACTCGTCGAATTTGGTACTTCTTAGAACACTAGCAGCTCCACGGCCCATCAGGAAAACCTATACTTTTCCTAAGTAAAGTAACACATCGCTTTTACAGTGTAATTAGTTAGTTTACTTAAAAAACTTGTCTAAAAACTACATTTTGACTTTACTTAAAAAAAGGAGTAAACATGTTGTAGCTTGAACTGCTAAGTTGACTTAGCTTATTTTTTATAATTATGCACATAGTTCAATTACTTAAAAATTTTTAAGGCAACTGGTTTACTCACTTTTTAAAGTAAAGTCAACTAATCACTATTTACAGTTTACAGAATGTGAATTTACAGAATGTGTGGTCTCACAGCTTGACTAAATAATTAGAAGGAGCTCTTCTCATAGGATAAGAAAAGTCAGTCTCATGAATAATAAATAGACACTGACACATCATCTAATCACCACTAGTCATGCTGCCACGATATCATTTTCAAACTCGAAATATGAAAAAAGTCTCAAATTAGTCCCTACAGTTAAAGCTAACAGATTCTAATGTTGTCTCAATTGATGTTTAACACATAAATCTGATAAAACCTCAGAAAATTTAGTTGAGGGTTTCATGACCCTTTAAAGAGATAGTTCACCCCAAAATATACACACAATTTACTCACACTCAAATGGTATAAACACTGGGTTTCTTTGTTTCTGTTGAACACAAAAGAGTATATTTTGAAGAATGTCAGAAATAGTTATCCATTGGCTTCATTGGTCAATACTATGGAAGTCAATGGTTACCAGTTTCAACATTTTTAAAAATATCTTATTTTGTGTTCAACTGAAAAAAGAGAAGTGAAGAGAGAGTAAACGATGATAGAGTTTTCAGTTTTGGGTGAACTATCCCTTTAATACCTGTGGCTCCTGATGATACAGAGAGATTTTATGAAGCAAAAGAACTTCTCAATGCAAGAAACTAAACATTTAACTTAACATTCAATTTAATTCAGTTTAACATTAATACTTTTTATTATTCACAGCTTTGTTGTGACTGAAATGCATAAATGGGCTTTGAGATTTTCTTGCATTATATGAAACAAATATTTCAATTAAAAATCTTCTTTAATGTTCTGCTGAAGACAAAACGTCACTAAACTTAATTTTTTAGGGTGTACTATCCATTTAATATGCAATTAGAATTTTGGTCATTTTCAAGGTGCCATTGTTTTGATTATGTAAACCATCCTAAAACCTGCGTCTGTACTGTTAGCTTGGAGGGGACCTGTGAGCATCTGTCCTCAATCACTGCGCTGAAGGGGATGCTGTGCTTTCAGGGCCCGTCTGGAAAACCACTTTTGTGCAGTGATGGGACCTGCTATGCCTTTAGAGCCATTTATTCATTCATGTGTACTGCAGTGAACAGACAGAATACACTCCTGGGAGAAAAAAGACAAATCTGAGCATCTGCGGGATACTGATGTAGAATGAGAAGATTGGGTGTTTTGGAAAAGTTGGTTTGTGTGATTTATCTGGGTAAAAGTCAGCATGAAATAGAAAATGACAGTTTAATCATTGACATATGTAAGGGTCAGAGAATCTTTTTGTTTCTTTTTCTTTTTTTTTTTTACAAAACAAACAAAGATACTTTTTTCATACATAAATTGAAGGTGTCCTTTTTAAATAACATTTTTGAGGAAAAAATAACATTGACATTAAAAGAGGATCATAATGTAGCACCAAAGTGTTAATTGTCATTTTAAAACTTTATATATTTTTAAAAACGTTATACCCATTTTCAGTCAGTAAGAAGTTTTTTATCATTTAAGAGGACAGAGTATGTTATTTATTTTTTATGTATATCAGTTGTGCTTAATGACACAAGACATTTCATATTTTGACTATTAATTGCATTATTTGGGTTTAATATTCTTTCTATGTATTTGTTAATAAAAACTTAAGTAATTTTATTCAGTAAGGATGCATTCATAGATCAAAAGTGACATTAAAGACATTTATAGTGTTACAAATAATTTACATTTATTATTACTAATTTAAGAATATTATTTAAAGATTCATAAATGAATAATAGAATGTAGTACTTGTCATAATATAATATAATATAATATAATATAATATAATATAATATAGGTCGCTGGTTCGAGTCTCAGCTGGGTCAGTTGGTGTTTCTGTGTGGAGTTTGCATGTTCTCCTGTGCTGGTGTGGGTTTTCTCCGGGTGCTCCGGTTTCCCCCACAAGTCCAAAGACATGCGCTATAGGTGAATTGGGTAAGCTAAATTATCCGTAGTGTATGTGTGTTTGAATGAGGATGTTTCGCAGTGATGGGTTGCGGCTGGAAAGGCATCCGCTGCGTAAAACATATGTTGGATAAGTTGGCGGTTCATTCCACTGGGGTGACCCCAGATACATTAAGGGACTAAGCCGAAAAGAAAATGAATGAATGAATAGTATAATATAGTATAATATAACAAAAAAACCATTTTAGTAATATTTTATATTCTTATCGTTTTCTTACTGTTTTTTTTATCAAATATATGCAACCTTATTAACCATATTAGACCTTATCAAGACCATATTAATACCATATTAATCCTTATTAAGACACTTTCTTCATAAATAGAAAAAGGTATACTACACAGTGTTGCTTCTCAGATTAATGAATCTTGTTTAAAATGATTTTAACTTGCCATTTCATGGTGACTTTAATCAGTATGTTGAAAACAAAGCTTTGTTAAAATGCCAGCTTTTGAGTAGAATGTTCCTTAAAACAATGTGTTTTTTCTTACAAACCAACACATTTCTTTAACCATGTTGCAAAAAATTAATTATCTCTTCTAAATGCTAAACCGTGTCTACATTTATTTTCTAGTTTTTATAGATCTGCTGGCATGTGAGTTACTCAACGAGCACTGCGTATGTTTACCCAGAAAACCTAGCATGTTTTGTTATGTTAGGTCTCCTCTGAGGCAACACCTAGTCCATATGGTGCAATGTGTGCAGTGAACAAGAGCAAAAGGGTGCTGGAATAACGCTGCCTTAATGTCTGCCAATAAAAATAGCACCATAACAATAGAGCTTCAGCTTCTTTAAAGAGATAGTTCATGCAAAAAAAGAACATTTGCTTACCATTTTACTCAACCTCAAGTGATTCCAAACTAAAGTTTCTCTCTCTCTCTCTCTCTCTCTCTCTCTCTCTCTCTCTCTCTCTCT
>CAIGQW010014484.1:1002193-1017751 GCA_903798125.1 Danio choprae | reverse complement strand
AAATAACAGGTCAAATGTTTGATTGTCATTAATTTTAACTCGGTTTAACATTTTAACTTTAAAAAATAGCAAATCAAATGAGCAAGTTTTAATGTATATGGAAATAAATGTACAATACCTGCGTTAACAATACCTGTTATGCTTGGAAACCCCTTTTTGTCTTTATAGGTTCCCATCTTTCTTCAAAATATCTTTTTTTGTGTTTAGCTGAAGAAAGAAACTCATAAGGGTTTGAAACAAGTAAAGGGTGTGTAAATGATGAGTCAATATCACTCTACAAACAGTGAACTATCACTTTAACTCATAAAGAAAATGAAACCTTGCAATATCTCTCTAAATAACCGTTAAAGGGATTGTTTACAAAAACAGAAAAGAAAGTTTTAATTTAATTGGCCACAAAAGAAGAATCTGAAAAATGTTGGAAACCTGTCACCATTGACTTCCATTGTATATCCTGCTATGGATGTCAATGGTTACCGTTTTCCAACATTACTTAAAATATCTGTTGTGTCTTCTATTCTATCTTCTATAAAATTAAAAGTTATTAAAATATAATAGGGCAGCACGTTGGCACAGTGGGTAGCACAATCGCCTCACAGCAAGAAGGTCGCTGGTTCGAGCCTCGTCTGGGTCAGTTGGTGTTTCTGTATGGAGTTTGCATGTTCTCCCCGTGTTTGCGTGGGTTTCCTCCGGGTGCTCCGGTTTCCCCCACAAGTCCAAAGACATGCAGTACAGGTGAATTGGGTAAGCTAAATTGTCCGTAGTTTATGAGTGTGAATGGGTATGTATGGATGTTTCCCAATGTTGGGTTGCAGCTGGAAGGGCATCCGCTGCGTAAAACATGCAGAATAAGTTGGCGGTTCATTCCGCTGTGGCGACCCCAGATTAATAAAGACTAAGCCGAAAAGAAAATGAATAAATGAATGAACAAAATATAAAAGTTCAACAAAAGATAAAGAAAACTAAAACTGGTTTGAAACAAGCCAACAGTGAGTCGGTTAAATAAATGAACTATCCGGCTGTCAGGAGAGGGCGCCAAAGACTAGCATCGGTTTCGCTTTCGTTTCCTTTTAAATGCCTCAAACCATCGACCAAACCCAAGAAACAGTGAAATCTACTCACTGTCGTTGACGGCATTGACGAAAATGTATGTCGTTTCTAGACACATATATAACTTCGTTTGCAAACAAGAAGGCAGTTCGGACTATGGTAAAGTGGAGATTAATCTGCGGAAGAGTTTCACGGTGGCGGATCAGGTTTTGTCTCTGGTGCTCGATGATAACCAGAAATTTGTTATAGTTCATAATGATGAAAACCCGAATCCCAGAAGCTCTATACCAGCTGCCGACAGCCTCATCCTGGCCAAAACCTCACTGCGAGTGTGTAAACAGGACAAATGCTCCGGGTGTGAAGGCCTACACCTGTGCAGGTACTTGGTGTGCGGGAGCTGCAGATTTGAGTAAGTACATTTGGAGATTTGTTATTAAAAGTCCTTTGGGAAATTGTCATTAAAATTGAATTAGAGACGAGATATTGCAGGTTCCTTTTGTCGCTTGTGGTTAACGTTAGTGGTAGGCCTTGTTTATTTGGTGGCAATTAATCGACTAGTGATAGTGTAACAACTAACTAGCTAGTCTATTGTTGTAATTGAGCTAAAAAGGGTATTTTCAAGGCCCAAAGCAATAATAGCTTTACATTGTTTCTTTACATTAGCAAAATAATTGCTAGCCTACATTTTACCTCGAAGCACGTTCGCCTCACAGCAAGAAGGTCGCTGGTTCGAGCCTCGGCTGGGTCAGTTGGCGTTTCTGTGTGGAGTTTGCATGTTCTCCCCGTGTTGGCGTGGGTTTCCCCCACAAGTCCAAAGACATGCGGTATAGGTGAATTGGGTAAGCTAAATTGTCCATAGTGTATGTGTGTGTATGGTTGTTTCTTAGTGATGGGTTGCAGCTGGAAGGGCATCCGCTGCGTAAAACATGTGCTGGATAAGTTGGCGGTTCATTCCGCTGTGGCGACCCCAGATTAATAAAGGGACTAAGCCGAAATGAATGAATAAATGAATGAATTTTACCTCGATTACCTGATTTACATGACGATTTGCATGTCATTCAATGTAACAATAGTTTTAAAATAGATTTTTTTTTAAATCTAAAAATAGTGCCAGTAATATTTAGAGCAATAATTAGTTGATGGCATATATTTAATGAACACAGTGGAAGACAATCTAACATTATTTAACTCATATTTTAACTTTTACTTTAAATGAAAAGTTAATTTACTTTAAATAAAACATTGAAATATACGCTTTACCTGCATTTAACCTAATTTCTACATGCATAAAAACTTTTTAGTATGCCATCAAATCATTCTTGTTGTAAATATAGACAAGATTATTTGTGTATCTAAAATATTATTACCCAGAATTACATTTTAGTCGGTGTCTCCTGTAAAATGTATGATAGTGTTACTTTTTGCTTGTCATCTTTGACACAGATTTGTTTATATATGATGTGTATGGTAGAACATACACTTTCTCTCATACACAGTAATTAATTTTAATTCTCCATATTTGTCATTTTTAGGGGAAAATGCAAGAATTCCCATGACTTGAAATCAACACATAATTCTGACCTCCTGAAGAAAAATGATCTCCTTGAGCTTACGAGTGAAGAGTTGTTTCAGCTTCTGCTTCAAAATGACCCTTCTTTACTTCCAGAGGTCAATATCTATTAAACAGGTTTGCTAAAGTCACAGCAGACTGTGAACAACAGCATTTTGAGACATTAACATTAAACATTAACATTTCACCTACATGGTCTCATGGAAAGTACATAAAAAGGATCTTTATGTGTGTTTGATTATACTCTGTCAATTTATGCAAATTCATGAAGTAAAAAAATATATATCTACATTTTTTACATGATAATATGTGACTAATCTGTTTATGTCTATAGGTGTGCTTTCACTACAACAAGGGGAACGGTGATTTTGGCAGTTGTAAATATAAGACGTCCTGTACCAACCTGCACCTCTGCCAGCACTTCCTGCAGGAAGACTGTAAGTTTGGAGCGGCTTGCAAAAGATCCCACAAATTCGATGCGAATGCTTTGAAAATCCTGAGTGCCCGTGGGCTCAGTGCGGAAAACATGCGCAGACTCCTCAAGCTTTACAAGAACAGGTTATTGATTGCTTCTGCAGCTTTCAAGAAGAAAGAGACAGGTGAATGAAATAAAGCCTCTAATTCAATTTGCTTATTGCACACATTATTTTACACTGATCAAAATAACAGCTCTATTTGTTCGGGGATTTTTTTTCCTCCTCCTCTCATTCTGTTGTGTTTTCTATCTGGACAGTGGCTGTACCTGCATTGAAAGGACGCACCAGACACAAATCCAGTAACTCTGTCAGTGAAGCGGACCACAACGAAATCTGCCTCTTTTTCATACGAACTGGATGCAGCTTCAAAGGTGATGTAAATGAATAGTCAATAAACTTTGTGCATATTTTTAGTCACAAATAACGTATTCTAAAATATTCACACAGCATAAAAGTTAAAAGCATAAAAGATGCACCATTACATTCAATAAAATTATCTTATGTTCTACATGGTTTCATCAGCTAATTGTAAACTACACAAAATCCTCATTATTGCTTTGAGGCTATAAGTTAATGCACAAATAAATACACAGTTGTTTGTTTTTATACGCTCCATTAAAGAAATATGTAAACATTGTTGCATCTTTAATGTGTTTGAAAGGTTGAAAATAACTAAAAAGGCAACCAAATGCCATATATACATTGGAAAATTTAAGGAGTGATTACCGTATGTAAATATGTAAGTAAATCTCCTAAATTAGATTCCTCCATTCCTGAAATTGGGAGGATTGACAGCATAGCAATACTCTGGCTTTGAGTTTGGTATACATTGTGACTAACATACAAAATAAATAGCAGCCAAAACTTATGTGTATCACTTTCAATTAAATCACTGTCAGTAGAGCTGTTGTGTTTTGTTTGTGCTCATTGTGCTCTTTAGTTGTTGCCATATCCACTTTTTTGATCTTGTTTGGCCATGGCTCATAAAAACCACAAAGATTTTTGGTTTGGTGAATGTAAGTATATAAATGCTTTAAATTCAAAGAATGTAAATTATTGCTTCTACCTAACCTAAAATCTTAGTACAATAATGGTTAAAAAATTAGTAGCCAAAATGTATATGTTAGAGAAAAATATTAAATACATTTAATACATTAAATAGCAAAAATCAAGAGGAAACAAAAACTTTTTTTTTTGTTGCAATATTTAGCATGAATTTAAATGTATTATCTTTCCTTTTCTAAAGATGTTATGTGACTAAAATATTATTTTTATAAATATATCTGTTTAATAAATCTGTTTTGTTCAAATGCACCAATATATATTACCCATACTCACTGAGAAATTGATAAAAAAAAATTATTTTCAAAATTGGGTGTACTCATATATGCTGATCACTGTGTGTGTGTGTTTTGATTTATTTAATTTGAGGTTTTGTGACCATTTTGGCTGTGTTAATGAAAATGGCATCAGTTTAAGCAAAACAATGAATTTGTATTGAAATCATAATATTATTTCACCCTCACTTACTTTCCAAAATCTATTTAACACAAAATATAAAAAGTTCCCCACTGAAACCTATTAAAACTGCAGTGTTTCATCCCAGTGCAATCTGAGGTAATCACTGTCAGTAGAGGTGTTGTTTGTTTATGCTCATTACTCTTTAGATGTTGCTATATCCACTTTTTACAACCACACAAAACAGAAGAGAGGCACATCACTGATGTGTATTTAAAGTGTCATTAATATGTCCCACTTTATCCTATCATTTGTGTTCCTTTAGACAAGTGTGCCCGTGTTCACCACAATCTACCCTATAAATGGCAGATCTCACAGAAAGATGGAACTACATGGAGTGACCTGCCAAATGAAGAGGAGATTGAGAAGGCGTACTGCAGTCCTGCTAATGTTTTGTGGTATAAACAGATACATTCTCAGTAATTATGATATACAGTATGTGACCCTGGACCACAAAAGCAGTCTTATGTTGCACACATATATTTTTGGTAATAGTGAAAAAAACATTGAATGTGTCAAATGTTTTTATTTTACTTTTATGCCAAAAATCGTTCAAATATTAAGTAAAGATCATGTTCCAAGAAGATGTTTTATACATTTCCTACTGTAAATATATCACAAATTCATGTTTGATTAGTGATCTGCATTGCTAAGAACTTAATCTGCACAGCATTAAAGGCAGTTTTCTCATTATTTGTATTTTTGAACCCTCAGATTCCAGATTTAAAAATTTAATACATTTTAATACATCATTGGAAAGCTTATTAACTCAGATTATTAGATTATTTTAATTTCCCAAAATTGACATGACTGTTTTTGTGGTCCAGGGTCACTTATAAACAATATGGTTATTGATAGGACCTGTACACAGTGTAGTATACATTGTTTTACAATAGTTGTAAAATTTAATAAGGAAAAAATATTTACATTTGCATTACCAAGCAAGTATAGTGTGTATATGTAAAGTAAATTGTTTGCACTATTTTCCCCATCTTTTGCTTTCCTCATATTGCAGCATTACTGATAGCAGCACGGGGCACATGGTGGTGGACTTCATGTCAATGACTTGTGGAGTATCAGATGTCCGTCGTCTGTCCACAGCATCTTCTGTTACTAAACCACCACACTTCATTCTCACCACTGAATGGATCTGGTTCTGGAGGAACGACCAGGGAGGCTGGACGGAGTACGGCAAAGGGGTCAGTGATGCATTTTAAAGGAGCACTCCACCTTTTTTTTTACAAGTCACCTAGAGTTAATCAATTGTTTTTACCATTTGTGAATCCATTCATCCGATCTCCAGGTCTGGTGTATTTTCTAGGTCAGTATGGCTAGGAACTATTCTCTCATTTCGTAATAATCAAGAAACTTTGCTGCCGTAACGTAGCTGCAGCAGGCGCAATGGTATTACAAAGTGCCTGAATATAGCTCTTAACTACTGTAGGTAACTAAGTAACAGTGCTACGTAATATCATTGTGGTATGAAAACAAAAATCCTTGATCATTATGCCAGAATGAGAGTATAGTTCCTAGACATAATGGCTTAAATAATAGCTATTTTCATTTTCTGTCTGTCTTGATACACAATGTAACTACAAAAGAGGAGTCAAGTTTTAAATAGGAGAATCTTTCTATCAAGTTTCTATCAAAACGTTTTTTTTTTTGTTTTTTTTTTACCTTGTCCGAGCAAGATTCTTCTGCTCTAATCCAATTCAGTGACTTATGCTAAGCTAAAAGTGCTCATGCCAGACCCTGTGATTGGCTGAATGGAATCAAAAATGGTAAAACTCAACTGTAGGCGACTTGAGAAAGTAGCTTATTTCCAAAAAAAAAGGTGAGTGTTCCTTTAAACATCTCTCAGAATCTATTTAACAACCTGTTCTTAAAGAATCACATGCAATGTATATTTAAATCCCAGTTGTGTGTGTCTATGCTGTACAAATAATCAGTTCATTTCACAGCAATGGTTTGAATCTTATAGGAGGATGCAAAACTCATGGCGTCGGTCACTTCAGAAGACCTGGAGAAACTCTACCTGGCTGACAGTGAAAAGGAAATCTCATTCACATCACAGAGTCATCAGTATGTGCTCAAATTTAAAGGTATTTGAAGACTTTTATAAACCTTTTTGTCTTTAGTGGCATAAAGCTGAAATAAAAGGTAACAATAAATACACTGGATTAAACAATATAAACACAAATAAAAGCTGATGAAAGATATTAATGAACACTGTTATAGTTCATTAATAGTTCATTATAGTTTAGAAACAAAATCTTATGGGGAAATGAGCTAATTATTTTACTAGTCAAAAACTGGTCATGTCTCATGTTAAGGGCTGGGACTTCATTTATTTATTTATTTTTAATCTAGCATTTTAGGGGGGAAATAAATGAGCCATTAAATTGTCAAAATGTAAAAGAAAAAAAAACAATTGTCTTTTCTCATAAGATTGTGTTAGTATACACTATAATTAATACTAAACGAATTATGCAAGCGAAATGATCCAACAGTGAAATGATCTTTTTAAAGGGAGTAAGTTTGCCATCATTCATTTTTCAGAGATGTCCCAGCAAAATCTGAAGTACAAAACTGAGAGAGATGTTAGAAGGAGACCTCGTTTTGTATCTGCCCAAGACGTCAAGAGCAAAATCAAGGGGTAAGATATCCTGTATCATTTGTCCATTACATGCACACTCATTAAACATGATTGACCTGTTGTTTACTTCACTGTGTGGTGTTTTAATTAAAAGTGAGCCTACAGAGAGCTCAGCATCTTCTTCTGTGGACATTCCGTCTTACTGGGACAAAGGAGCTCCTGATAGCGGCACCTACAAGGTACATAGTCCAGTGCAGGCCTGTGAAGTGGTCGGGGAATCATTGTACTTAGGGTTATAGATTAGTACTTCTAATTAGGGTTGCATGATACTGGTAAAGGTGGCATGGTGGCTTAGTGGTTAACACTGTCGCCTCACAGCAAGAAGGCCGCTGGTTCGAGTCCCGGCTGGGCCAGTTGCCATTTCTGTGTGGAGTTTGCATGTTCTCCCTGTGTTTGCGTGGTTTGTTTTTGTTCTTATTTTATCAGCAATTAATAACATTTAATTCTGTAATGATCATACTAAAATAAACAGGTAATGGATATTTTTCTGAGCTAATTAAATATAAAATTAAACATTTATAGGCAGAAATTCAGATTTGTCTCCTGGCATCAGTTTTTATTTTTTTTAGCTCTAGGTCCACCTAACAGAACCTACTGAAGATATGGGGATGAAGATGGTGAAGGTCCCATCTGATTGGTCAGATTTAGATAAACAATTTGTGCATGCAGCACACAAATGCTTGGCACATAAAATTAACTTGACTTATTGCACTTCTCTGCGATTATGGATATTGAATATTCTATTATCGTGATGATAATGTTTTGATATAATGTGCACCCCTACTTCTAATGTAACTACAAATTTTGTATTTTACTGTATCTAACCCAACTTACGAACCATTGTGTTTTACAATTGCTGAAAAGCACCAGTTTCTCTGTATTTATTATTATTTAAAGTTATGTGTTTGAGTAAAGGGAGGCACAGTAAGAACAGCAAGAACCCTCCTCACAGCAAGAAGGTCGCTGGTCTGAGTCCTGACTGGGTCAATTGGCATTTCTCTGTGGAGTTTGTATGTTCTCCCCGTGTTGGCGTGGGTTTCCTCCGGGTGCTCCGGTTTACCCCACAGTCCAATGACATGCGCTTTAAGTGAATTGAATAAACTAAATTGGCCGTAGTGTATGAGTGTGTGTGTGTGTGTGTGTGTGTGAATGTGAGAGTGTATGGGTGTTTCCCAGTACTGGGTTTTGGCTGGAAGGGCATGCGCTGCATTAAAACATATGCTGGAATAGTTGGCAGTTCTTTCCGCTGTGGCGACCCCTGATAAATAAGGGACAAAGCCAAAGGAAAATTAATGAATATTTGAGTAAATCATAATTTTTGTTTTATTCTTTAAACTACTGATGATATTTCATCCAAATGTAAAACATTTTTTTAAAGCATTCCATTTTTAAATGACAATATTGTATTTGTAATTTGGAAGAAATGCTACGAGACCAATATTGAATAAAACAACTATTATTTTGTTTAAACAAACACATAATGAATGTAGAGAAACTTGAGAATTTTCAGATGGTCTCTTCATTTTGTCCATAACTGTATTTTCTGCCCATTTCTGTGTGACTTTTTTATTTTAGTTTTTTTGTGAAATGATGAATTTCTGAAACTAATATAGTTTAATATCTCCTCAGATTGTTTCACTGCAAAAAACTTCCAAGGAGTACGAGAGAGTGAGCTCAATGTTTAATAGAACACTGCCTGGAAGCCTCATTCACCGCATTGACAGAGTGCAGAATCCTTCTCTCTGGAAAGTCTTTGAGTGGTGCGTTTCTTTCTACATGTCATTAGAAAAACACCAACAAACAAAACAAAAATTAGATTTGTTTCATTTTAAGTAATTATATTTTGATATTTCTTTTTATTTTATTGTTATTCATACATGATAATGGCCATTTGTCTGCACCTAAACTTCTATTTAAATATACAGTAGCCAACATTTAAAGTGGTTCATCATCTTTCATCAAAGCCGTTATAAAACTGTGAACAACACACACTTTTATTTTAGGACAATTTTGAAAATAATTGTGGATTCACTTCGAATGTTGACTATTGTAATAACCTAAATACAGGGTTCATACGGGTGCTGGAAATCCTTGAAAATGTTTGAATTTAAATCCACTGTTTTAAAGGTTTGTTGGATAAAGGGTTTAAAACTGCTTTAAAATGTAATTGTGATGCTTTTTAAATAATTTAGCTTAATTAATATAATAAATAATTTAACTAAATGCTAATAATGATTAACTATTTAAATAAAATAGCATACATATTTTTACTTTTGCATAACTCTGGAGTCTCTGCATGTGCCTGTTGCATGATCTGCAGTTGTTGTTGTTGTTGTTGTTGTTTTTTTTTATCTGTGCCCTTTGAAATTAAAATAAATTTGAGCTGAAAGATGACACATTTACGATACAAATAAAAGACATTTAAGAGAGTAAATGATACTAAGTAAATAAACTAAAGGTAATTCAATGTTGGTTTTGGGGCAAACATGCCATCAAAACTGTTCCTTATACTACTATAACAAATCTGATATAATGTGATGAAATATGTATATGTATATATGTAAATACTGTATGTAATTTGCCATGCTGGTAAAGTTTGAAAGTGCGCCTGGAAAGAGCTTGAAAAGTGCTTAGATTTGACTTTGGAAAAGGGGTAAGAACCCTGTAAGCACGAAACTAAAACTGCTAGTAGGTCTTTGTAAATGTTTATTGAGTGAGTCATTGAATCCTTTATTCATTTGAATCTTTCAAACGACTCAGCAATTAAGTAAACAGTTCTTTATGATAATATGTTCAAAACACCTATTAATTTAGACAGGAAATAGCTGTATGTTGATCAGTTCTGCTGTACTTGTATAATATTTTTCATGGCAAATCTGTGCAAAAGCAGGCTATATTGTTTCTAAAAATATTTACTTGACTGGTAAATACCAATATATCATTTACACTTGTGATGTTGAGGACAAAAATAGCCATTGTGTGAGACTGAACTCATTGCTCTCATGAATTAACAGTGTCAAACTGTATACAAATGAGCCCAAACCTCATACAGGGGTATTTTTACCTTAGTATCTTAAATTTTAGGGCCGCCATTAACCTGTGATTGTTACATAATTTATTTTCATTTGTCACGTGTGTGTGTGTGTGTGTGGGTGTGGGTTGGTGGGTGGGTGTTAATTGCATTTAAGCTACCATAACCAATTAATTCAATTACCACGTTAAATCGGCAGCCCTAATGTAACTCATACTGTATATCTCAAGCAAATAAAAATAATCCTTTTTTATATAGTACACTGTTTATTATTCTTATCAAATATGCCATGTTTTTTTCCTAGGCAAAAAGAGCAAATGAACTTGAAGAGTGGAGGAAGTGTAGTGGACCAGCGCTACCTTTTCCATGGTACAGATGAATCTCACATGGACGCCATTTGTGATCAAAACTTTGACTGGAGGATTTGTGGAAGTAACGGGACACTTTATGGGAAAGGTATTTAAACATTTGCTACATCTTCAGCAGCTTTTTCCCATGACAATTGCAATAACGAGACATTACTGAGTGTTTAACCAAATATTCAAATCATCACGTTCAACAGGCAGCTATTTTGCCAGAGATGCTTCATACTCAGACAGATACGCCAGATCCAGGAACGGAAAGACTAAGAAGATGTTCATGGCGCTGGTGCTGGTAGGAGACTTCATTAGGGGTAACAATAGTTTGGTTCGTCCACCACAAAAACCACACAGCCAAAGATTTTACGACAGCTGTGTCGACAACGAGGCCAACCCGGCCATTTTTGTCGTGTTCGAGAAATTTCAGATCTATCCCGAGTACATCATTGAATACTCCTGAGTTGTGCTGTCAAATTGTGTTTGGATATATTTGACGCACTCAAACATTCTTAGCAGATCTACTTATTTCTCGAAATCCTTCTGAAACAGTTAAAATTACTAAGCAAAACCAAAATCTACAACATTAGGTAACTTAAGCTTCTTCTTTAGTGATTGCTTGTGGGATGTTACATAGTAGATAGTGAGTAAATTTAATTAGTTTTAGTCTCTATTCAATCCTCTGTGTGATGGAAATGGCAAACTTGTATATCTAATATCTAATACAAAATATCTAATATACAAAATAGATTTTATTGTGATTTTTTTTTGTGTTATATTTCCATATTGACTTTTGTGCTGAGAGTTTAACCAGTAGCTATCAACCAACGCAGTTATTGATTGCACTAGATTTTAAAAACATGTGAAAACTAAATAGTTTAGTCAATTGAATATTTACTCTGCATTACTCATAACCATTCTATTTAGATTATGGTGTATTTCATGTTTAATGATGGGGATGGAATTAAAGTACTGATTCTGTTATGGACAGCACTTTTTTGTGTTATTATAACCACTATAAGTAGAGTGATTTAATAAATCAGCACACACACACACAATTCTAAAACCTGAACTAACAACCTTTTGCACATATTGCTATCACTTATTGGATGAATAAAGAATGTGGCCTGTTTACATGCAGACTCTAGTGTTGCAGTTCTGTATATTATATATTGCCTACATCTAATATATTCATTCATTCATTCATTCATTCATTTTCTTTTCTGCTTAGTCCCTTTATTAATCTGGGGTCGCCACAGCATAATGAACCGCCAACTTATCCAGCACTTGTTTTACGCAGCGGATGCCTTTCCAGCTGCAACCCATCACTGGGAAACATCCATACACACTCATACACTACAGACAATTTAGCTTACCCAATTGACCTTTGGACTCCGGGGAAACCGGAGCACCTGGAGGACACCCACGCAAACACCCACTTCTTGCTGTGAGGCGATCGTGCTACCCACCCTGACGCCCCATCTAATGGTTTCCTGAATATTCTTGATGGATAATACATGTAAGAATGAAGTGCTCCTGCATTCCAAAATGAATTGAAACAGCTATACATCTCAAATTAACCATCTTACTAACTGTCCAAAGAATATGAAAACACAATTTAAGATACACAACTGGCTCTCAGATGCTTAAATTTTTTTTGCCATAACATTCTCATGCATCCATGCGTTTTACACTGCATGTCTGACACCGCAATAAAGTGTTAACATATAAAAGCAGTGTTTAGAATGACAATAACTCAAAATAACCTTAAACATAGTAAAACACTGCATCCTTTCACACTGTACACTCTTAAGAACTTTTTCATAGTTCCAAGAACTACTCTGCAAAGCAATCCTTTTCTTACTTAGATTTTTTGTCTTTGTTTTAGTCCAAATATCTAAAAATTATTAAATCAAGAAGCATTTTCTAGACAAGCAAAAAATATTGTTGTGTTTTCAGAAATAATTAAAAATTAAGTGAGTTTTTCCTTAAAACCAGCAAAATAATCTTCTTTTTGCTTCAGCATAAGATTATTTTGCTTACCCCATTGGCAGATTATTTTGCTTGTTTTAAGGAAAAACACATACATTTTGACGTATTATTTCTGAAAACGACAATATTTTGTGCTTGTCTAGAAAATGGTTCTTAATTTAAGAATTTATAGATATTTGGACTAGAAACAAGACAAAAACTTTAAGTAATGAACGCATTTTTGCAGTGTGTTGGCAGAATAGTTTGTGTGTTAGCATTGCAGAAACTGGTAACAATTTTGGTTCTAAGATCGCCATCTGGGGGGACCTACAGTAATTTGCTCTTACTTCAGAGCAGGGTATAATCTAGCAATATACAGTAGGTACAAATGTGATACAAGTGTGCGGATTGGGCGAGTATTTAACTTTTTTTGTCTGGGGCATTGATATGTAGTAGTAAAAGGGTTAAAGCGGTAGAATTAGAGTGGAGTTAGGTTTAAGCCCTACAGCACGGGTGCCCAAACTCGATCCTCGAGGACTGGTGTCCTGCATAGTTCCAACTTTCTTCAACAAACATGCCTGGAAGTTTCTAGGATACCTAGAAAGAGCTTGATCAGCTGGTTCAGCTGTGTCTAATAGGGGTTGGAACTAAACTTTGCAGGACACAGGCCCTCCAGGATTGAATTTGGGCACCCCTGTCCTACAGTATGGGTTTAGTAGTCATAAAGGCCTCTTCTATTGTGTAGAAAGATTTTAACTGCAATTTAAGAGTTCACACTTAGCTGATGATTGATAATAAAGTGTATTTGGCATGTGTCCTGGGAGAGAGCCCTATGCTCCCTCCCATTTAAAGGGCGAGAAGGGAGTTTGAGCTCAGGACTCGTGAACTTCCCTGCTTGAGAACGTGCTGAGATATAGCTGGCTAAGAGTTTGTCTTAAGATGCTACTTTGGAGTAGTCAATTTACTTCTGTTATATGTCTTTGAATGGTATGAGGAAACCGGGAAATCCACGCAAGCACAGGGAGAACATGCAAACTCCGCACAGAAATGCTGACAGGCGTGGTGAGGGGCCGAACCAGCGGCATTCTTGCTGTGAGGCAACAGTGCTAACCACTGGGCCGCTGTGCCACCCTATCAGGAGAAGGGGTGGAAGGGGGGAATCTTCAAAACGAAGATGACTGGAGTGGAAAACTGGTTATTAATAGTGTGTCAGTATTTATCTGATTGGTGCAATATATGGAGCTGATGCGCTACCAGCCGTGTTCAATCATAAGCACATGATCCTCTCAAAATTAGTTCATAAATAAACCACACTTCCTTTAACTCACAGTCTCACAGATAGTATTTGACTTTGAACTTTTGCTCGCAGTTTCCTCCCATCACATTCTTGGGAACATGCTGATATGCAAATTACAGCCGGGCTATAAAAAATAAAGCCAGATGAATAACTAGGACAAATATGAGCATTTAAAGAGATAGTTCACTTAAAACTGAAAATGTACCCACTATTTACTCAGCCTCAAGTGGTTCCAAACCTTTGAGTTTCTATCTTCTAACTGTTGAACACTCAGCTGAAAACCTGTAACCATTGACATCTATAGTAGGAAAAACAAATCCCATGGAAGTCAATGGTTACAAGTTGACAGCATTTTTCAGAATAACTGTTTATGAAACTCAAAAAGCAAGTACGGGGTGAGTAAAAGATGGCCGAATTGTCTCTTTTCCGGTGAACTATCCCTTTAAGACTCAAAACTATATTGCTTAAAATTAAAAAACACATGGAATAACATTAATAAAGGTTTAAGCAGAGCTAATCGATTTTATTATTATTAATATTATAATAGTTAAATACTTCCCTCTCTTAAACAAAATTTGTATATACAGTATTAGTATATTTATATTGTAGTAGTGCTGTTGTTTATATTTTTTATTATTCTTATAATTATTCTATACTGCTAGACTCTCTAAAAGCTACCAAAGCAATTGTGTTATATAATTACAATGCCAGTAAAGTACTCTAACTCAATAATGCAGTGACTAAATATCACCGACGAGCGGAAGCAAGATATTTACCAGGAAATGATTAGCAGAGAAGAGGCAGGTTCGTCCCAGTCAGTCTTTATGCCCCCTGCTGGTGAAACCAATAAGTAAAGTCTCGGAAAACTCGTCTTGTGATTATTAAGGTTAAAGATTGTGGTCCACGTAGCAGATTTTTGGGCCAAGATGATGGTTTTGATTAAAAGACACGCTCTCTAGTAGTTGTGCTTCTATGAAACACACTTCTTAAAGCTCGGTTTACTTATCGTAGCATTTATTCTAGCCTAAGAAGTTGGATATGAAACGATTAAATGGTGTAAGTGAAGATAATACACGATTACTAGTAAACTGTTTTAGTCATTTCAAATCAGTGGAATATGTTATCGTTCTTGCTAAAGCTCATTAATATGAATCCAGTACTGCGCTGGAGCTCTGTGTAAAGTAATGTACATCAAATAATAGCATAATCAACATAAACCAAGCATAAATAAGCCAATCCCACAGGCATTAAGGCAGGTTGCAAATCATTTATATGCAAATCAGATGATTACAGAATATAAGTGTGATCAGTTCTACATCATTTGAAGAACTTAGAAGAACATTCGAAGAATCAGGACGCGTCCTCCAAATGGTCCCTCTCTGTGATTTTGACCATAACACCATTCTTGGGCCCGAGGGTGGTGTGAGACTTTAACTCCAGAGGAATCTGTGTGACAAATAATAAATCACTTTAGAAAGAATCCCCCCAACCCAAGTCAGTAGCTGGGTTTTCATCACCCTGTGATAAAGTCCACATGAACCGGAAGCTCTTTTTTTTTTTCATATTGTAACAGTTCCTAGAGAAACGGAACATTAAATAAGAAAAAGGTGGGTGTGGCTTGTTTTTTCTACTG